>CANUEP010126067.1:0-90298 GCA_947857235.1 Jatropha podagrica | reverse complement strand
TGGTATTTATTAATATTTTGAAAATTACAAACTACTTATCAATTAATTCTAGTGATGTCTCTTGCATTTGTTCTTTTTAGCAATGGCTTTTGGGCAATTTATGTAATTGCCAGTAGTTTCATGGTGTCTTTTCTGTTGTATTTTCGTTTTCCATTTGGTGGGTCAGGAAATTGTAGTAGCACAAATGCATTGAAGTTGAACCCAAAGAAGACTATAACTAGACATTCCTCTTTTTTCAACTATTATTAATTGTTTTCTTTGTTTTTCTCCCTTTTTTAGTTTTTTTTTTTTTTTTTTTTACACACAAGAAAATCATTGATTAAATAATCCAAATTTGCAATAGAAGGAAGAGGCAGATTGCTGTGATGACTCGATGATTGTTGGACATATGGTAGTTTTGTTAGAAGCACTCATGGATTTTAGTCTCTGGTTCTATACTCTATTGATTATTAGCTATATGGCTGTGTTGCCTTTGAAATTAATAAGCCTTCCTCACTTAACATTGGTTGAATTTGGACTTGGCTTCTAATTAGCAAGGAATAAGCGAAAAAGAATATGTAACCGTTTGTATTTTGTGGTTCCCACAATAAGGGTTTTTTTTTTTTGTTTTCAATGTAAAATTAATGGAAAAACAGTCTTTTTTAGACGAAAGGACTGGATTGTTGGACAGAACTAAACCTTAAGGACGTCCGAATAATTTGACCAAAATACATGAATGAAGTTATTAATTTGATAAAAACTCAGGGATGAAATAACTAAGGGTTTTTTTTGTCATTTTAATGTAAAATTAACGGAAAATCAGCCCTTTTTGGACGGAAGGACTAGATTGTTAGACGGAACCAAACCTTAGGGACGTCCGAATAATTTGACCAAAATACATGAACGAAGTTATTAATTTGATAAAAATTCAGAAATGAAATAATAATTTTCCCTTAAATTTGAGAAGAAAAGACCACCAAAGTTTATAATAATTTAGTGAGCAAAGATAATCGCTGCCATATAACTTCATTATCAATAAAAAATTATCTGATGAAAATGAATTTAAAAGAGAAGAAACAGACAAAATTAAAACATTAATTATTATATAATTACAAAAACACAAACAGGACTAATGCTAAGAAGAAGTCCGTTAAAGAAAGGACAAAGAACAACAAAGTCAACGTTTCATATGACTCTATTGGGATGATGCTCCTTAACGGTCACTGCTTCCGATTTTCTTAAATAACAAAATATATTATTAATATTAATTTATTATTATTATTATTATTTTTTTTTTTTTTGCTATCCCATGCAGAATCTTATTATTGCCTTTGCTACTTGTGCCCCATGCCAAAAAAGCTAATAAAATCTTACTTTTGTACCATTAGTTTTATATTCAGAAAATATGACAAAATTAGTATATTTTATTTCATAGAATAATAATTGTTTTTATTTCATTTTGTGCATAAAACGACGACATATACATATTAAATGACAGAATCCGATAGCAATTCAAAAATCAACACTGAAAAGCTATTACCCCACCCAATTTTTATTTTTAGTTTTTCCAAACGAACAAATACATCATTTTCTCTCTTTCTACTGTTCCTTTCTCCAAAGTGGGTCCTAAAATTTTGTGTCGTTCGTAATCTTCTTTCTTTTGCCCTTTGCAGTTTGCAATAAACGACGGCAAGAAAAGAAGAAAAAGAAACTGAGGGCAACAGAGGGATCTCACGTGTCCTCACCTCAGATCGAAAGCACCTTCAAGCGTTACCTCCAACTTCAATGTAAATTTTACTCTCCACTCAATTACTCTTATTTAATTATTACATTAAAAAAATTTTAAAAAATATTTTTTAATATTAATATTTATTTTAGAAAATTAAATTAATGTCTAAAAAAATAAATAGATATTGTCTATTATATTTTTTTTAAATAATTATTTTTTTATAATTAATTACATGTTAAATTGTAAATCCAGTGAAAACTAATGCATCAAACAAAATTTTTAAAATTTATAATTTATAAATAAATATTTAACCAATTCATCCTTTACACTTGTTATTTGATACGACGCATCAGTTACAGTGCAGATGCTCTTAATATTAAAAAGCACAATTTCTTTTTTACGTTTTTTTTTTTTTTGGGCCAGGCTGTACATCGTACCCCACAACATTAACGGCTACTTTTCTCACTATCCCAAGCCCACCAACCAAAAATCACTAATAAGAACTCCCTCTGCCACGTGACTAAATGTAGGGACCACATGGATCGTATTTTTGCCATTCTACAGACATCTTTAACTGCGCCTGTCCAAATCGTTGACTGTTTGTATTAGACTTTTCTCTCTCCCTACGGTCCCCACATCTTCCCTCGAGGCCGGCATTAATTGATGTACAATGAGTAAAAATTTAAATAAAAAGGGCACAGATGTTCAATTAAAAAAATTTTAAAAAAATTAACACAAATATAAAAAACGCTACCGTTTTCACCTGCACTCATGAAAACCTACAAATTTTTTCCAAGAAAAAAAAAAAAAGGGGCCTCAAAATGTTTCGGGTTGTTGAGCCGGAGATGGCTGAGAAGTAGGATCAGCAGAAGACGGAATATCGGGACCGACACGGCAACCCTCAAGCATGAAAACAATATCGGACATGGTAGGTCGATCAAGAGGATCTGGTGCAGTACAAAGCAACCCAACTTTAACTCCAAGCAAAAATTCTTCCCATTCAGATGATTCCGGGTCAAGTTCAAGTAACCCAGGCTCCAACAATTCTGTTATTTGTCCTCTTTGTAATTGCTTCTTTACCCATTTCACTATATCTTCATCTTCACTAAACATCACTGGTCTTTTCCCTGTTAGTAGCTCAAGCAATACTATCCCAAAGCTGTACACATCTGATTCTTTAGTTACTTCTCCTGTTAGTATTGCTTCTGGCGATACATAACCTAATGTACCAACACTTGTTGAACTTGATGCTTCTGCTGCTGTTGCTGTTGTTAACCTGTCTAATCCAAAATCTGATAAATGAGCTTCAAAATCAGCATCAAATAGTACATTTTGCGGTTTTATATCGCCATGAACCATGTTTGATGTATGTAGAAATGCTAACCCTCTTGCAATCCCCAGTGCTATGAGATGTCGCATTGGCCAATTCAGTACATGACCATCTTGGTGTGATGCTTCTTGAAGAAGAGTAGCCAAATTTCCATTAGGCATGTAGTCATAAACAAGAAGCCTTAAATCTGGTGGCCCCGCGTAATAACCGCGAAGAACTGTTAAGTTTCGATGTTTCACTTTGCTTAAAAATTCTGCTTCTTTTCTAAACATTTGCTCATCCATCGAACCATCTTGAAGTCTTCGAATTGATAGTACCATTCCATCGCTGTAACATGCTTTGAATACTAATCCGTATCGAGTTCTACTCAGTACATTCTCTTCATCGAATTGTCTGGTTGCTTCAAGTGTTTCTGCAAGTGTTATCTTGTTATTAAACATAATAAGCTTTGGTCCTCCATTGTCTGTGCTTCCTCTACCACCACTTGCTGCTGAACTTGCCCTAGCTGGACTCCTTTTCTTTTCTCCTGCTGCTCCTTGTTTTAGCCTCTTTCGCCATCTCAAGAGACGGAAAATGTAAAACCAGCAACACAGGGACAATAGACAAGCTCCACTTGCAGCCACAACAATTAACAGAATTAACCATTTCCTTCTACTTCTTTCAGCTACATCAACACATTTTTTGTCTAACGGTTTCCCACAAAGCTCTGGATTACTTGAAAACACTGATGGATTGTTAAATCTAGAACCCAACAACAATGGAATCTCACCTTCAAGATTATTACTTGATACATTCAAGTATAGCAAGTTACTGATTCGCGTGAGATTCGCAGGTACCTCCCCACTCAAGTTGTTAGTGGAGAGATCAAGAGACGTTAAATTCGATAAATTGGACAAGGAATCAGGAATGCTACCAGAGAGATGATTATTATCAAGTAACAATGAATTCAATGACAAGCACTTAGAAATTTCTTCTGGGATATCGCCTGATAAATTGTTTTTACTCAAATCAAGCACTTTCAAATGCGAAAGGCGAGAGAGATCACCAGGAATTTGACCAGTCAATGAATTTGAATGCAGTTCAAGAAATTCAAGATCAGAACAATTACCAAGCTCTGGTGGAATCAAGCCAGAAATGTGATTATTTGTCAATGAAAGAACAACTAATGACTTGAGAAATCCATAAGTTGATGGAATCTGACCAGATAAGGAATTGGAACTCAGATTCAAATAGCGCAAACCAATTAAACTACTGAATCCTTCATGAACATCTCCAGATAAGAAATTCTCCTGCAAAGCAATGACTTGAAGATTTGGTAAACCGGAAAGCTCAGATGTTAATTGACCAGATAATTTTTGTTTGCTCAAATCTAGACTTGTGAGTCTCAATAGATTTCCCAAACTCGAAGGAATTTTCCCAGAAAATGCATTTCCACTCAAATTCAGTGACATTATCCGACTCAAATTCCCAATGCTCGAAGGAATTTCACCTGAGAATAAGTTTCCACTTAGGTTTAATGTGGTTAAATTGCTAAACCCCACAAGCCCCTCTGGTAAGCTTCCATTCAAGACATTATCATGTAAATTCAAGGTTTCTAGTTCAGTGAGATTCCGAAAACTCTCCGGAACTAAACCTGAGAAATGATTTCCTCCAAGAGATAATTCTCTTAGACCTCTTATATCACCTAGAAATGCAGGAATTTCCCCTGCAAATTGATTCCTTTCAAGATCAAGAACACGCAATGAGCTACATTGCTTTATCTCCGCCGGAACTAAACCACTGAAAGAATTGTCAGCCAGCCTTAACTGTTCCAACCTCATCATATTTCCTATCTCCTGCGGAATCACGCCGGAAAATGAATTCCCAGAAAAATCCAGCATTGTTAAAGTAGACACCTTTGTTAACCACAAAGGAAAAACACTACGAATTTTATTTCTCTGGAGATCTAAAACCTGCAAAATGCTAAAACAATTTCCTGATTCAGGCCCAACAACATTACTGAACATGTTGAATCCTAACTGCACAATCCTTAGCGAAGGGGAATAAACTGATACATTGCAGAACATAGAAGATGGAACTGAACCAGTGAGATTATTCTGGGCGAGAGAAACGACTTGTAGTTTAGGAAGAGCTCCGATGGCAGCTGGAATCACACCTCCAAGCGAATTACCATTAGCGCTCAAATGCACAAGCGAAGAGCAATTAGCAATGGCAGATGGTAAAGTTCCTTCTAGAAGATTGTAATCCATCCATAGATACTGAAGATATGGAAGCTCACCAAAACTCGCCGGAATGGGGCCAGAGAACTGGTTATATGAAAGATTGATGAGTTGAAGCTGAGAAAGGTTAGCAATGGTGGGTGGAATTAAACCAGAGAAGGTGTTCGATGAAATGTCCAAATAAAGTAGATTTGGAGGAAGATCACCAGAGATTTCACCGGAAAGATGGTTTTGAGCTACATTGAGGACTTGAAGATCAGTGAGGTTTCCGATCTCCGGAGGAAGATTACCGGAAAGTGAGTTGTACTGCAAAAAAACAGCACGTAGGAGCGTGCATTTGGAAAGAGAAGAAGGAATAGTTCCATTAATAAAGTTAGACCGGAGAGACAACTTACGAAGCATTTGTAAGTTAGATAACTGGTCACTGAGTCGGCCACCGAGTTGAAGACGAGGAAGACGGAGCTCAGTAACTCGGTTGTTTGTATTACAAGCAACTCCACGCCAGTCACAAGGAGCCGACGGCGTAGATGAATCCCAACCGTCCAAAGCTCCAAGTGGATCATAAAGGTCAAGTTTAAAAGACACTAAAGCTTCAATCTCCGCCAGATTTTCAGGGTGGCGCTCGGCTGAGCAAGCGCAGAGAAAAAGAAAGAAAGTGAACAGAACACCATTCATCGCTATAGTACAGACTTACGAACAATTTCCCAGGAAAGAAAACAGAGTGAAAAGAGAATGTTTAGAACTTCATTGAAGATTAAAAGATAAAAATTGAAGTGTTCGAAGATGAAAGAAGAAGAAAGAGTGAGTGATAATAGGAGGAGAGGAAGAAGAAGAAGAAGAAGAAGAGTAAGATGGTGTTTCCATGTGTAGAGGCAGACTGGGGAGTGTTTGTTAGAGAGAGAAAGAGAGAGAGACAGAGACAGAGACAAGAAAATAGGCAGAGAAAAATGCAGAGATTCTCGCAAAACTAAATCAAATCTTTTTTTATTCCTCAGAAAAATAAAAACATTTTGTAAATGCAATATTTAATCCCTAAATTTAGTTATAATTACTATTTCATGGTCCTTCTTTTGCAAACATTTCAATTTTACACTTATATTTTCAGACTTCTAATTAACCCTATTTTTATGTTTTTCTCAAAAAACAAAACGCATGCGTACCAATATATGCATCAAATCTCTAATCCTTTCAAGAGACTATCTCTTCTCTCTGCAGCAATTAAATTTTAATTTGAAAAAATGATTGATCTGTAAAATTCCCTCAAATTTCAAGTTATTTTTTTTTTATTTATCGGCTGAAATTTCCATGCAAATTTAAACTCATTGCCGATGTCCAAATAGAATAATGTTTTTATAACAAATATATTTTAACTATTTTCTCTTTGGCAACTGAAATTTACCGTCCAATGAGCTTCATTTTCACTAGTTGATTTACATCAAAGCCAACGGTTCGCACACTGACATAATGGTAAAAGGTCGATTTTTTTTAATGAAACAGTTTACTATTGGACGGAGCTAAAATTTTAGAAATGAGTAAATTAGTTTTACAAATAAGAAGACAAAATAATTAATTGGGTGAAACGTCAATATCTCAAAAAGTTTTTCCCTTATTTCTATTAGCCTATTCATTGGCTTCCCATTTTGAAGATGTAATGTAATAAAAAATATAATTAAATAAAATATATTTAAAATTTTATTATTTTATTTAATAATATAATTAATAAATTTATATAATATGATTGTGATTGTATTTTTATGTTTGTTTATATATATATATATTGTAATATAATATAATTAAAATACTATCATCACTATTATTGTTTCACCACCACCAATTACACTGTCACCACCATCAGCGCAACTACCGCTCATAACCACCGCCTCAAACACTATTCCGCTACCACAACCACTGTCATCTCAAACATCATTTTAATGTCACAATCACCATCATTATGTCATTATTAATATAAAAAATATACATGGTTGAGGAGTGACCATGGTTGAGGTGGTGATGAGAGTGATGGAGTGATTATTGTGATAGTTGAGATGGTGATGGTGGTGGAGCAATGGTGATAGTGGGAGCGGTGGTGGTGGTAGTGGTGGTTGTGGTAGTAAGATGATAGTGTTAAATAGTTTTGAATGATAAATTTTTTATCGAGATAATGCAATGTAATTAGCATTACATGTACTTGATGTAATGAGCAATACATGTGATTTTTTATGTAATGAATATTACGTTAAAATTAAGTAACGAAAATTACATTATATTTTCTAGAAAAAATCTAACCAAACAATATAATCAATCATGTAATATAATCCTTATCCATTATATAGCTAATTACATCATACCAAACATGGTCTAAAGATTTTTTTCTGATAAAATTAACTGTTTTGGTATTTGTTAATTATTTTAGTGACATTTAGCTGGTTTAAATAATTTTTTATTAAATGTTAAAAAATAGACATTACATAAATTAACTTTTTATAAAATATTATATTTAACTCTAAAAATTAGTTCAAATACTATATTACTTTAACACGGAAAAAAATGCTAAAAAGCTAAAAAATGTTTTATCAAGTATAGTCTAAATCTACTACCAAAGAAAATTTTTTAAAAATTAAGAAGGGCAGTAAAAGAGAAAATTTCTATTTTTCATAAAACAAAAAGTGAAAAAATTTTGAAGGGAAGAGCTCAACTAAAGTGTCACTTTTACTTGAAATGCTGATAAATATTTTATACACTGAACAATTAATATATTAAAAGAATTAATAAAAATGATATTTTCTTTTACAAATGACTAGTTTAATGTTTTTTTTTTAAAGAAAGAATGAAATAATAATTAAATTAAATATGAGGGATTAAATAATAATTTAATATAAATTTTTTTATTCTCTTATTTGCGTCACTTCCTCAAAAGCATTTGAATTAGCACTTTTCAAAACGGCAAACGATGGGGTTTCTGTGGTGGGACCGTCTTAAGCTCATATGATATGACATGGGTTGAATCATTGGAGTCCTGCGTGAAATCTTATCCCTGCCTTGTTGTCGTTTTCTTTTTTTATTATTTTCATTTTCCTTTTATTATTTTTTTTAATTTTAAATTTGTGTGCTAATTAATTGCTTTGTTAGTATTTTGGGGAAAAAGAAAAAAAACCTAGTATTTTGTATACTCATGTGACTTCACAGATCATAGCTCCATTCCTCTATGTCCTGGACTTGGGAGGAAATGCAACTATTCATAAATATTTTAATTCAATTATTTATTTTTAATAATTATTTAATTTTTAATGAACTTTAATATTTATATAAATGTAAAATATATTAAATGTTTCATTAAATTTATAACGTGCGAATTACTTAATCTCTTATTATATTATTCAGACTTTATTAGCATGTTCAAAGAAGTATTTACTTGAGATATTATTTTTAATAATATTAGTCAATTTACATTGATTTTGATATGGTTTGACTCTTTAAATAATGGGTTAATTATAAATTTGACGGTAGTATTTTGTGAAATACTATTAGATTATGTCTTGATGCGTTACTGTTACTATTAATTAGACAAAAAGGATATATAGGCATGTGTGAACAAGAGACAATTTATTGTTAATTTAGATATATTTATATGTCCATTATATGTGTATGCACTTGTTCAAGTTTTGTTTTTTTATTTTTGTCTTTTGGATTTCAATATTTGTTTTGCATATTTAATTGTTTGAAAATGTATATATTTAGAACAATGTTTAATGAGATATAAATTGATTGATTTATAGAAAGTGATCAAATTAATTTTTTATTAGGCTCTAGCTGTAATCAATTGAATAAATTAACAAATATCCTCTTTATTTTTGTTAAATGTTTTTCATATTTAAAAATTTTATATAGTAATATTATTAAAATTACCAAGACACATGAAACTTAATATGTGATAGTCAAATGGAACATAAAAAATTAGTCTATCTATCATATATAAAAAAATACGAATGGAATGAAACATTGGTTCCTAAAACACTCCTACTAAATTTATGAATTATAAAAAAATATTATTATTAATTTAATTTTAATTATGATATCAATTTATCATTTTTATTATATTAATATTATAAATTTAATTTCATTCTAATTAAACTACTGTATATGCGTTTAGTTTTATTGTTTTTTACTATTAAAAATTTATTACTTTTGACTATTAAAAGTTATTACATCAAGTTTTTTTTAATTTGAAACTGTTGAGTTTACAATCATGTCTTTTTCTTATGGTGAATATAACATTAACTTTGTCTCTCTATTTACAAATTAAAAAAAATAATTTTTATTTATAGTTTTTATAATTTAGATTTATAGATTAGCTATAATTACAAGCTTATAAACTTTTCCTTCTGGATGGTACCATCATGAAATATCTTAAAGAGATGGAATCTCTAATTAGAAAATTTTTAATTTTATTTATCGATTAAAATTATATAATAATTTTAATTAGATTGATTATATTAGTTTTATTAATCATAATATTTTTATTAATTAACAATTTTGTTTCATTATTTTTCCCTTGCTAAAAAGTGATAAAGGATTATACAAATGTGTTAGAAATAGAATTTTTTTTTTCCTCTGCTAAAGTTCTAACAAAATAGATTCTTCTCCGAGAGTTAAGAGTCTAAAAACGAGTTAGCAACGGAATTTCTCCTGTCGCTAAAATTGTAACCAAAATTCAGTAGCTATTTCCCTATATATCTCTTATCCACTACATTCTTTGTTATGTTTGCACTTTACTTTTTCTTTTCTTCATCCCTCTTATTTTATATTTTATTAATAAAATTTTAAATTTTATTTGAATTGTAAAATTAATATCTTTTATTTTTTAATCTATAAATAAGACGAACATAGTCGATCTAAATAAATATAATTCTTAAGAAAATTTGCAGTTCAAAGAGCTTACATCACTACAATTTTTAAATTTTATCAAATTAAATACTAAAAAGGTGCATTGTTCTTACAAGTAAATTTTCAATAAAAATACTAACTTTAACTTGTTATAAAGTGAGAAGTAGCTTCTCAAAAAGTCATTGGTTAAATCCCTAATTAACAAAATTTTAGATTGGATAATTATTTAGTACTTCTAATCTATATTAAAAAAATATAAAATTTATTTTTCATTTTCAATTTAGCCAAAATAAAAGAATTGCAAAAGAGAATGTGCTGTCAAGCTACAAACACCTTTATGCTTTTACTACAATTGTACACTTTTTGACTCTTGTTTGATAGAATTTTTCCTAATTTTTTTGACTTTTATATCACTTGTAAACCCTTTTTTTTTTATTTTTTTGCTTTCTCTCCCCTCTTTTCCCTATTTGATTCAATGGTCAAAAATGCTAAGTAAGAGAGATGAATAAGTAAAAGTTGAATTGTTTCAAGGTTGATTAGCCTTTTAGAGGCTATACCCATAACCATAAGCTTGTTAAAAAAGAGAAAAGACAACAAGGCCCACTACTTAAAAAGATCAATTAATTGGGATGGGCCTAAGATTAGGTGGGTAGTGGCCACATAATAATAATTATAATAATAATAATGCAAAAGAAAGGGTAATCCAACCTAACCATTCTTAGATTATTATACTATATTATTAATTTTTTTTTTAAAAAAAAAAAAGAGTAATTGAAATTTGAATTGATTTAGGTTAGCGGGAGAAGGTTTTAGCTCCAAATTACAATTTTGATTTAGAAATTATTGAGATAGATGTTGCTATTATGGCATGTTCAATGCTTTTGCTATTATTAACAATGGTGGACCTAAGAGTTTCCAAGTAGGGTTTAGTGATTGGAAAGTGTATGAAGGGAAATGAATTTAATCCACAATTATAAAATTGAATTGCACTTTTCACGTGACCATTAGCTAGTGCCTAGCTGCCGCTTCTAGGACTAAGGAGTTCTCAATGTCTTTCAAGCATTTGTAGTTTTCATGTTAAAGAAAAACTCAACCTAGGCCTCATATGGTTGCTTGCTTATAGGGATGGCTATCAGTCGCCAATCTAATTTTTAATAAAATATTATGAAAATAGTTTAATTTTAATTTTATGAGGGGTCAATTTAAAAAATCCATGGCTAATTGTAATTGTAATTTGTAAAACCTGTAACTTGAACTTTCAAAAATATTCTTATAGCTCCACGAACCGTGAAAATAGCCTTGCAGCTTCATGAACTTCATTTTTAGCCTCAGAGCCTCTAAATTTTACTTTTTCTATTACGTGGCAAAAAGTACTTAAGCCGCATTAGTAGTTTGGAATCGAAATTTGACAGAGGCTATAATTATAATTATATAATAAGCTCAAGATATTGACAGGCAAAAATTAAAAGATTTGGCTAAAATTATAAAATGTGTTAAAATTCAGATATTTCTTTTATCATTCATTTGGCATTACTAAATTAACAAAATGCATCAAAATAAAAATATTAAGAATTCAATATGGTGATAAAATTTATTTAAATAGTAATTATTATTATTATTATCACATTTTATTTGGAAAGTAATTAGACTTAAAAAGAAATAAATTTGCTTCATAGTCCTTAATAAAAATGAAAAAAGAAAATAGGTATAGATTGTGAAATATGATAAGAGGCAATTTCGAGATCTTAAAAAGTAGGATTAATAGTTCGAAATCAAAATTTTAATCTTCCAACTCTTAAATAATCATAAAAACAACGGTTAAATTACAAGTGTTTGATAAAAATTTTAATCAGCAGAAGTTATAGCCAAACGCTGATTTCTGATAAGTAGAAAGAGCCAACTTGAAATCAATCAACCAACATATCAGCAACTACCAGCTGATAGAAGTTCTAGCCAACTGCTGATTTCTTACAAGTAGAAAGACTCCACTTGAAATCAATCACTCTTCACGAGTGACAACCCAAAAAATAATTGACTAACTAATTGATTAATCCTAACTTTATAACATCAGTTGATCCAGCCCAAGTAAAAACTTCACTACACAGAGTTCTAACCTATTATCCATTCATTCACCTCTAACTCTCTAAAAAAACAAGTTGCACATTCAACTATCAAGATTTCTTATAGCCACAATTCAAGCCTGCTTGAACCAAGGAACCAATATATTTCATTAAATTGCTTCCACCACTTCCAAGTATGTTTATCTCTTAGTGTGCCTTGTGCCTCTAGTGTTATGCAAGTCAGTTAATTCTCTTTACATATGAACAATTTGCATATGAACCATGATTTCACTTCATGTCAGTTAATTCTCTTTTCCTTCAGGCCTTATCCCAAACTGACAGCCTCACTTTTGTCGCTTTCGGTTTGGGAACATAATATCATCCATGCTTTCTTTTATACGATTCCCCACTTTTTGTATGTTTCTCGCCACCCCTGCTGCAACCAGACTTGCATTCCTTGTATATCTGCATTTTAGCATAAAACCCAGATATTTAATTTTATATATCCATTAACAGATTGCACATATATTAAATAATAAATAATAATTGAAAGCCTTTGCTTGCCTCCTCAAGAAATCATCTCCTGCTGCAGAATCAGCTGGTTTACGTGTTCGAGGCTGAGGAAGTTCTCGGCCACCTACAGAGGACAATTTATAAGAAAAACCCCATTGAAGATCAGAGAACAACGAACACATTGTTACCATCTATATACTTAATCGCAAATTGTAAAAATAATTATTTTTTTAAAGTTTGATACCAAAATTAAATCATAATTTGTAAGGCAAACTTGGATAATTTACTCATAAATTTTGCAGTTAAATTTTATTTATTGTTAATTTTTGAAGTTAAAAAATAAAAAAGAGTAAAAGTGAGCTAGTGGCATGATGACGCTGTGGCAGAAAGTACCCATCCCTTTATATAACAACATCATCAGCAGTTTTGAATAGAAATCTAACGAACGCCAGAATTTTAATGATAAAATAGGTTCAATTTATTAATTGATAAAACTAAAACAATTGCCTAAAACTGCAAAAAGTGTTAAAATTAAGATATTTTTTAACATTTGGCCTTACTAAAATAGTGAGGATTTTAGCTCTGAAAAAAAGAAAAATGAAGACAAAGGATTCATATAGCCAACTTCAAAAAGTTTTGGATTAAGGCTTAGTCATTGTTGTTGGTCCTACTAAATTAACAAAATAATATGCAATCTCTATGAGATAACATAGAGTCCTCGATCATGTAGTCTCACTTTAGATGAGATAACATCTACAACAAAAACCTTTAACTGAATCTTTAATATGTCAATGTTACAGTAAATAAATCAAGGAGTTCAATTATGCTTTACTAAAAAAATGTTTCTCAAATTGCAAAAATCTTTCAATTCAATTTGAATTAATCTAATTCTTTAAATCAATACAAACATTTATTTATTTCCTCATGGAATTAGCCATCCATAGCAAAAACCCGATTCGGTCTAAAAGTTCGAACTTTCTAGATCAGCAGATGAAAAGCCAGCCCGCTGTTTTGAATTTTTTTTTTTTTGGATGATGATTTATTTAACATTTATTATTAGGCCAAAGGAGATTCATTTTTATTTTTCTTAACCATAGTACATGACAAGTTCAAGGCCATTATTGGTTGTAACCTTGCTGAAGCAGGGCCCTAAGAAGAGAAATTCAATGAGGAGTCCTAACTTTGCAATTTCGGATTAACTGTCTTTATTTGTAACCTTCTAGTCTAGACTCAGAGTCATGCTCCATGAGTTGAGGCCCTGGAATATGCTTAAACTAATTTCTGTTCTTCACTATCTACTTATAGGGACATATTTTCTTAAAGAGAAGGGTAGGGGAGAGAGAATCAGATGACTATCTATTCATCTGTTTCAGAGTATTTTAAAGAAATTGATTAGATCCTTAGATGGTTCGAATATTGTCATTGCATGGATAATAGCACAATGACACAAAGAGACATCATTTTGAGATTTGCAGGGGGAAAGTCCCATGGATTCTATTCCCATTACATTACAAAGACATTAATAGACATATATCATGCATGTGCCCAACATACATCTATCCAAACCAGCAAATAGCACGACATGTTGCAAAAGCACAGAAGCTCACAATTGCTATGTTTCCTACTACCATTCATCAAAAGCAGACATGATAATCTATTGCATTGAGAAATATGTCACTCACGGATTTCACTGAAGGCAACATGCAATAAGGTATAGCGTAAACCATGGTGATTTTCTTACCTTCTTTACCATAAGCATGAGCCGGAGCAGACGCATTATCAGCAGCAACTACTCTTCTTTTATCCATTAAAACTGCACCGTTTTCAAAAGCAATAAACTAGGGATAAAAACAGAACAAAGTTTATTACTTCATGCCCAGACAAGATAGCCAACTTGACAAAAAAGAAAAGTTTAAAAATGCAACAAGTTACACCAAAGATTCACAAACTCTGTCCAGTAGCATGATTTATTTTGGAAGAACACAATCATATAAATTCTGTAGCCTTATAGATGCAGTTAATTGTTTCAACAGATCCACCCACTCAATCCCCATACACTCCAACCAGCATAACAATTAGAAGTAAAAATAGGGTTCAAGGAAAATAATGTGCTCAATGAACAACTCAGAAACAGGTTAATTGGAAACTCTCAATTCTATTTGTTTGCGAGCTTAAATGAATGACTTGGAACAAAAACTTGAGTTTGTGCAATAAACAAAAGAACACAAGCATAGATGCATCTAATTGATTACATTAATGGAGAGACTAGTTTATTTTGCTTAGCCACTCGAGTAGAACTCAATAAATAATCAGGATAAGCGATCAAAATTGCTCTGTTTTAGCAATAAATGAAGTATAAGGTTTATCTGATACCATATCAAGGAAGTTTGTTTAACAATAATGTCATACAAATAAAGAGGAATTGTTATATACTAGATACTTATTGTAAATACAAGTATATGAAGCAGGAAAAGAAAAGGTGGCATAGATGTGGTGTACTACATATTGACCATAAATAGAATAAAAAGACACCTTTGAGGCCATAAGACCTTAGAGCATAGACTCACTCATACAAGAGTCTACTCTTTATATATATATATATATATATATATATATATATAGAGAGAGAGAGAGAGAGAGAGAGAGAGAGAGAGAGAGAGAGAGAGAGGGCATTGAACTCAATATCTTTCAGATCAAAGAAGCTTGACAACAAAGTTTTGTTTGGTTTAAACTTAAGCTTGAGTAAAATAAGTTATCGAAACTTGAACATTTACTCAGCTCAACTTGATCTACACTCCCAGGCGACAAGTGGGTGCACTCTGTCCATTGAACCAACCAATGGAAGTCAAAGCAAATTCCACAATGGGATTGAAATTATAGAAGCTCAAAAGAAAACAAAAGTATATCTGCACGTGTGGGCGTGCACAAACATATAGACACACACACACACACACACACACCCCCATCTCAAGGCCCATACAAAATGGCAGTTGAGTTTCTGTCACTTGCTTATCCGTAGACTGCTCTTTACTAAGATAAAATGACCTCCCAGCACAAGCATGATAAAATTCCTCAAGAATCCATCGGTCTCTAGAAGATAAATCCGTATATTCTTCAATAATGTAATTGTGAACTGATCATCAAAATCACGCATTAGTGCGTTTGCAGATATCTTGTGTAGAACATTCACAAACAAGATGAAGGAATTTTACTACCAGAGACTAACAAGATATCATATGAGAGCACCTTTTCTCAAACTCTGAAGGCAGAGGTATGTGATTGAAAATACTAGCACAACAGAATAAGAATTAGACCATATAGTGCACATGCGTACGATACATTTCAATCATATGCACGATGGGCTGAGTCTAACTGATATTGAGTTAACATTTTTCTTCTAGTTAGTGAGCATATCATCAAAATAAATTATATTGGCATCTTCTCAAAGAGAATGAGCTAATGCAGCATCAGCAGTATGAGGAAGATGTTTTGGTAGACTGAAAACCAACATAAGCTTTGAAGACTAATTAATCAGATAGACGTATGGGTTTGAAATAGTGTGGCAAGACCATAGGATCGATAAGTCATCTATTGAATGAACCTTTTATTTCTATCTTGGTTCCTTGAATTACCTATTTTTATTAACAGATAGAAACAATATAAGAGCTGGTTTAGAGAAGACCTTTTTGGCCCTCATTCTGTACTAAAAAACTGACTACATTTTTTATATGCACTAACCTAATAAAAAGAAAAGGGGACCTAATACATGAAGCATCAGATATGTGGGGAGGGTTGATGTACACAGCCATCTTCCTACTTTTATGTATTGGTTGCATCAGCCTCAACCTCTATTTCCCTGCTCCATATGCTTTCAATTAGAAAAAGCTTTCTACAATTATTCCCACACTCATTGCAAGGAACATGAGCCTTTTTACCTTATCGTTGGTTAACTCTACAAGGAATAGCCTCAAGCCACAGGACTTTGTTGCAGAGACGAAGACTTGCATGTTCTTGTAGCCTCAAGGCACTACTCATGTTACAGCTTTTTCCTTTTTCCTATATCAGATTAACGAATCCCTAATCCAAGATAAATTAGTATCCCGCGGAAGATTAAACGTTCCCTAAAAGTTGCAAACTTCACCCTAAAAGTTTCATAGAATCGCATCAAACAGCCAATCGAGGTACCATATAATGCTAATGATAATAAATTAGTAATCAAATTAAGCAAATCAAAATTGAAGATCCGTTTATTCTAGCTTCTCGAGAGCCAAAAGGGAAATAAGAGAGAGAGAGAGAAGGACCTTGTCGAATAGTACGATGGAAGCCGATGGATCGAGGATTGGTGCCGTTAGCTTTAAGAGCAGAAGAGTAAAAGAGAAACCCTTGACATAATCCCCCACCTCTAGCCTTGCTATGATTTTAATATTTTCTAGCTTTCTTGTCCTCTCCAACTACTTCTTTACTTCGATCCATGAATCCACATTTTCATTCTCTGTCTGTCTCTCTCTCATTTTAATGGAACAAAGGTCAGCCTGAATTATGATATGAATGACATGGTAAAACCCCAGAGTGGTCTCCTGTCGGTAATGAAAGAAAGAGAAAATGGAAAAATAATGTAAGGATTGGTTGAGTGAGAAATAGACCACTTGACCAAATACGGGAGAATGGCTTTCTGGTGTACACGTATGAGAGGACAGACCATATGTAATGACGACTTGTCAAGGGGTTTATGATGCTACTGATCAATCTCCATTTGATATGATTACTTGAAGGTGATATTATTTATGAATGCTTATGTTATGAAATGTGTTTGACTGGATGAGTGTTCATCATAATAAATGTGGAAAGCATTGTGTGTAATTGTTTCGGTTATGTATTGTTTATTATTATTCATCGAGCTTGTGAAATTCACTCCCTTAAATTTTTCTCCAAGTGATAGACACTGTGTTAGTTTAGATAAGCTTTGCTTCTTTCTCTGCAGAGTATCAAATAGTAATTTTTAATTTTGAGTAATATTAAGAAAATAAAATGATGTGTATAAAATGTACTCACAGATGTTTACTGAGCTCTGCAGATAGAGAGTCAGGTATTGCAAATTATCATGTAAAAATTATCATTGTGTTTAATAAAACCGTTGAATTTTCTAATTGACTCTCTAAAATTTTGATTGGACCAATTTACCCATATTATGGACGATGTGAATGGCATATATAAAGTTATAGGCTCGAGCTATAAATTACTGGCAAATGTGAAAATTGAGTCAATGGTACAAATTGACAATATGACTTAATAACATCATTATGAGCTTATTATTCCTAAGTCTGGTTTAAAGGATTAGATTTGTGTGAAATAGATTTACTATAGGTCTCGAGGGCTTGAAACTTATTTGAACTCTAATACCGGCTCGATCTACGGCTTCGTGATATAAATAAATTTAAAGAATCATTTTGTATATCCATAGAGATTCTGGTTCTTTTTCAGCTAAGAATTATATCCAAAGGAAATAAAATGAACATTGTTCCTTGTATATAAAAAAACTTGTATACTCCTACCTAATTAATCTCCCTCTTACTATTAACAAAAAAATTATTGTATGAACTTAGCCTCTTAAGAACAGAAAGCAACAAATCATTCCAAACCAATAGGACCAACCAAGCACCAATGCACACAAATATTAAATCATTTCATCTATTTATTACCTGAAAAAGCTTTTGTGTGCCCATAAAGTCTTTTAAGTATAGCTCATGTTATGTTCATCTTCATCCTTTTTTCACTCTTTTAATCTCCTCCACTTGCATATTGAAATTATAATATGCCATGAAATCCATCTACTAATCCTTAAAGATTTGGCAATTAAATCATCTCCAACAACAGAGTCAACTGTAGCCACTTCTGCGCAAAGCAATAATTTCATTCACTAGACCATGATCTGGAGTGTAATCTTCTGCAAAAATAATTCTACTTCTTCTTGGTCGAATTTGCCAAATTGTAATACCCAAAATATATGCCCAACGTACACCTAAACGATGCATCTCCTTATTTCTTGTAGCAATCCATGTGGATATACTCAACAGAGGATAAAAAGTTTTTGACCTGTCCAACAGATCTTGGATAACCAAACTTGACGAATAAAACTATAAATGGGCATTAGTGATTCTTCATAGTGAATACATAGAGCACAAGCAGGAGAAGAGTAGATATTCCGATGAACCCTCTCTAATAAATAATTTTGTGAACAGATCCTTGCTTAATGAGGATAAAGAAAAATTAAAAAAAAAAAAACTCATACTCCAATAGCTAGATCTATGGCATCACTTACTTTGTTCCCTCAAGCCTTCAAGGATCGAATTCTTCCCCTTTGGAGTAGTGAACCTAGTGAAAGCCGAAGACTAAGAAGAAGGTACGGAAGCAGGGAATACGACTCCATACGATAACGATACTATTCACAGCGGAACAAGAAGAATCACAGTTAACTCAACTTGAGCCATCGAGTCAGTAGCTGCCTTTCTTTAGAGCTGGGATAAGTAAGGTAGCAGCTAAAATTAAGTAAAAAGATCTGTTTATCCCTTTTGTTGATAAAATTTCCCTTTTAAAGAACTCCTTTTCAATCTCAAAATAAATAAGAAAAGTAAATAATTGATGTTTTTAATTGCAAGTGTTGCCAGTAACTAAATAAGATCTGATGGTAGAGATTAGTGTTTGTGAAGGTAGAGCAATACTCTCAAACGTGAATTAATATATTGTGTGTGAAGGTAGAAGGAGACATGGAAACAGCAGAAGAGTAGTATGGAAGAGCAATACTAGAAAGTTCAGGAGATGGGGAGATATTGTTTATCTATGGAAAGTTGATATGGGATGCCCAAAAAGATAGATAGAGAGAGCTATTTATATCTCTTTTTAGTTGTAATTTCGCACTCCCATTTTGCTTTTTTATTAGAGTAATATATCTTATAACGTGTGAATACGAAGAACTTCCATTATTTGACCTCTATCTCAATCATGTATTCACAAGAGAATACAATCAAGCTCAAACATTTTATCTGAAGGCCTGTGTAGATGAAAGGTCGATATCTATATAATGCTACTATTTTTTATTTTTTTATTTTTATTTAAATCATAAATAAATTTTTCCAAAATAATATATCTCTTTCACACACCCATAACATACGACAAAGTAAAACTAATTTTACGTGTGACTCTTTCTTTTCTTCTAAATAATTCAATTACAACTACAATTTAACCCTAAGACACCCTTTTTAATATAATTATTGTACTATTTTTACCTTATTTACTTTCAATTTGCATTTCTGCCTATTGCCTATTCAATATATATAATTGCGCTTCATCACAATTAAATTTTAACCGTTTATCTTTTGGAGGTCTTCTTTTCTCTCACAATAGATTGTTTTAATTGTAATAATTTATTGAAAAATATATATTATATTATTTATTTCTCTTTCTACTATTACTTGATAAAATGCACTTTAAACAATTTAAAGTAAAATAAAGATGATAAAGTTGAAAATACATATAAATGTATATATTTGTTACTCAATAAAAATACCTATATATTCTATATGTCATTTTACTTTTTTTATTAGATTTAACAAAATATATAGACACACTAAAAATAAAAAGAATACTTTTTCATTAAAATATTGTAATTTCTATGGTACGCATAATGTGAGAGTTTAGAGTTTAATTATTTTTTAAAATTTATGCATAGTAAATTAAAAATTTTTTAAAAATAATAATTATTTAAACAATATAAATATCTGGACACGAAGCGTGGTTAACGACTAGTTTATATTAAGACTTAATACATAAATTTTATCTAGTTATTTAGTTTTCTCTAATTCAATTCAAGTTTATTCGAAGGTATTCTAATGGATCCCATAATCTAAGTATAAAAGCTTGAATCACTCTCTTTTAAATTTTCTTTTTGTTAAAAAAAAAGGCTGAATACATAAATTCACTATTTAAATCTACAACTTTTAATCCTATTTTAAATTTTATGAATGATATGCCGTGCACTTAAATTTTTAAATCAAGAATATTTTGCATATTTTTCACTAACAATAATAGTTTTTTTATCGTAACTTTAATAATAATTTTTAAAATTTTCTAAATCTTAATATGTATTTAATTGATCTAATTTTGCAATTTGAAGTACTTAATAAAATGATTTTATAAATTAAAGTGTTTTATATAGGTGGTATGTTAAAATAAAAATTGAAGATACCATAATATTAAAGTAATAAATTTCAAAAGTGAATTTATTTGAAAAAAAAAATCAAATTCTACACTATCAAATTTAATAAATTATATCATAAAAAACCACAAACCCACAACAAGCATGCATCTAATTAAATTAAATTAAATTAAATTAAATTATCCAACCCCATATACCAAGATAATAATTCATAGACTAAAATTTATTTTTGCAATTGCAAAGAGCCTTTTATATATTTTGGTTCAAGCTTGTGCAATTTTGTGGCGACCCAATTCCAGAGTCGGGATTGGAATGGGGGTAGTAAAAACTAACGGGTGATGTAATGCTTTTACGACTCTCTTTAATAAAATCAATTATTTTAATAGTTATCTACAATTCTAATAACATTTCATCAAATATTAAAAATAATTTTCTCTCAAATTAATATAAATATTATATTACTGAACAAACCCTTAGTCAAATTTAAATGCTAAATGATATATAAAAAGTTGTAGCCAAACAGAGGCTTATTGATCCTAGCCTTTACCATTACCACATTGCTGACTCTGTCGACCTTGATTACCTTGGTACACTTGCTAGCCAAAGAGAGAAATCACATTTAAGGATTAAAAATAGATTATACTTCAATAAACATACCAATTTATATTTCAAATAGAAGGGTAAAATACTCCTATATAAACAACAGGTCACTTCCTCTCTATCTATTCATTAAACAACGTTGTAAACATTCAACTGTAACATCTGTCCTGGTGACTGAAAAATGATAAAAAAAAAAAAAACCTCCTTTTTTTACCACTTCCCTCACGTTCCATTATTAAGAGGGAGTTGGGGGGATGGAGATAAATGCGGTGTTAGGAGAAAACTACATAATTTTAATGCAAATAGCAGATTAACTATGACTTCTCTTCATCTCAGCTAATCCTCTTTTCCTTCAGGCATTATCCCAAACTGACAGCCTCACTTCGGTCGCCTTCGGTATGAGAACAAGATATCATCTACGCTTTCTTTTACATAATTCCCCACTTTTCGCATGTTTCTTGCCACCCCTGACGCAACCAAGCTTGCGTTCCTTGTATACCTGCAGCTTAGCATAACCCAGATATCTAATGTTGTATTCATCAACAAATATGCGCACATTATTGACTAATAACTTAAAGCATTTGCTTGCCTGCTCAGAAAATCGTCTCCTGCAGAATGCCCTGGTTTATGCATTCGAGGCTGAGGAAATTCTCTGCCATCTTAAAGAAAACAATGGATAGAATTAAATAACATGCAGAAATATAAGAGACAAACCATTTGAAGACCAGAGAACAATCAACACAGCGTTAATGTCCATATACATAATTGCACAACGTCTTAAAATGATGGAAAATCAAGCAGGCAAGGAGGCAATGGTTTAACTTTAGGGCCAACAAACAAGATCATTTTAAGGTGGGTAAAGAAAAGATAGTGATGATAAGTTGTGCCTTTTGCAGGAATACATTATGCAATAGGCAGTAAATATTCTAACAAAAGTAATACGTCATTCCTAAGACAATAGACATGCCTCAACAAAATCTTCGCCTCAGAAGGAAAAAAGGTTTGTATTGGCTATAAAAGTCACTGTAATAGGTAAAAATTATTTGGATTACTAAATCAACAAAGTAATGAGCAACCTATATGAGATAATATCTTGTCCTCAATCTTGTCCCCATATAGTCCAACTTTAAAAGAGGCATTAACAGCAGCTTATGTTAAATCGCTAATAGATGTTAGAAGCAAAGCTGCTCCAGATCAATGATACATTAATCAAATCGAGAAGTTCAATTATGCTTCAGCTTTACTAACAAAATATTTCTCAAATAGCTAAAATATTTCCATTTTGAATTAATCTCCTTCTTTAAATCAACATAACCATTTATTCACTTGCTCCTGGAAGTAGCTATTTATAGCAATCACCTGATTCACTCTAAAACTTTTAACTTTCTAGATTGGCAGATGAACGGCCAGCCAAATGTCTTGAGTTTATTTTGAATGATGGTTTATTAAGCATTGATTATCAGCCAAATGAGATTCATTTTTATTTGACTTTCTTAACCATAGTCCAAAACAAGTTCAAGGCCATTATCCAGTTGCAACCTTGCTGAAGCAGGGGCCTAAGAAGAGACCCACGTAGTCCCAACTTTTGCAATGTTCCATTAACTGCCTTGAATTTACAGCCTTCTAGTCCAGAAATCAGAGTCATGCTTGGATTTTGAGGCCTACTAGAAAATGCTTAAAAAACTAATTTATCTGCTTCACTATCTAGTCCAAGGGTCATTATTTTCATTAAAGAGGGTCGGGGGAGAGAGAATCAGCCAACTAACTGAGATATGTCATCCGGTTCAAAGTATTTCTAAAGAAATTGATTGGTTCCTTAGATAAGATTCCAATGATGGTCGGAATATTATCCTTGCATGAATAGTACACAAAGACAAGAACGGCCGTCATCTTGAGATTTAGAGGGGGAAGCCCCTCTAATTCTCTTTCCATTGGATTACAAAGACATTAATGTACACACATTATGCATATGCACATCATATATCAATCCAAATTTATATTTATAATTATATTTATATGGAACAGATTGTCCCTGCACATAGTACTACATGTTACAAAAGCACAGAAGCTTACACTGTCATTCATCAAAAGCAGATGTGACAATCTACTGTGCTGAGAAATATGTCTGTCATGGATTTCACTGAAGTCAACATGCAATAAGATATAGCATAAACCATGGTGATTTCTTACCTTCTTTACTATGAACATGAGCCGGAGCAGATGCACTATCAGCAGTAGCAACTCCTCTATCCACTACCAACTGCAAAAACTCAAAACCGTTCAGATTGAAACCTTTTTGTTCTTAAGAAACTAGGATAAACACAGAACAAAAATTATTACATCATGCCCAGAGCAGATAGCCAACTTGACACATAGCCAGATTGAATTTAAAATGCATCATCAAAATGATTCACAAACTCTATTCAGTATTATAAATTATTTGGAACAACAGAATCATACAAACTTGCAGCCTTGTAGATGCGGTTAATTGTTTAAACAACCAAACCTAATCAATCCCCACCTGTCTCCAACCACAGGCCAATTACAGATGAAAACAGGAGTAACAAAATGATAAAAAAGCATAAAAGCCTATAAATGAAAATGGTGTATAAGAAAAATATTTTGCTCATTGAACACCTCAGAAACAGACTAAAAAAATTCGATTCTATTTGTTTGCAAACATAAATAAACAAGTTTGAATAAAAACTTGAGTTTGTTTGACAACACACAATAGGAGCGTCCAACTTGATTGTATTCATGGAAAGGCTAGTTTATGTTTGTTAGATAATCAATTCTAACTCAATGAATAATTGCTATTTCCTCAAAATTGGTCTTTTTTAGCAATAAGTGAAATAGAAGGCGTCTTTACATCATACCATGTCATGAAATTTTTTCACAATAATGTCATGAATCAAAAGGAACTATTATAGTAGATAGTTATTATAAGTACAAGTATATGAAGCAGGGAAAAAAAAGGTTGCATAGATGTGACACTTTGTACTACATATCGACCATAGATAAAATAGAAAGAGCACTGCCTCTTCTCTGAAACAAGAAAGCAAGCCTTCAGTATTCCAAATTGAGGGCATATGACTTTGGCAAACTCACTCATACAATTGTCTACTAGAGACATATATTGAAAAAAAGCCACTTTCGCATTCATTTAATGTCAAAAACTATAAACAAAACTATCTAAAAATAGTTTTTCTTTCCCTAGGGTTTAGATTTTATTACAGCAATGAGCCCAATATCTTTTAGATCAAACGAGCTTAATAATAAAATTTTAGTTTAGTTTAAACTTAAGCTCAAGTAATATTACATGGATAAAACTTGAACAATTACTCAGCTCAGCTTGATTTACATCCTAGGTGACAAGTGGCTGCATTCTGTCCATTGAACCAACCAATGGAAGTCAAAAGCAAAATCCATGACATAATTAAAATAATAGAAGCTCAAAAGAAAACAAAAGTGTATCTGCATGCACGTGTGCACACACACACACACACACACACACACAGAGAAAGAGAGAGAGAGTGAGACCTCAAGGCCCCAACACACTGGCTTTGTCAGTAGCTTATCTGTAGAGTGATCATTATTGACATACACAGAGTACCCAGCACAACCATAATAAAAATCCGTAAGAATCCGCCCCCCTTTAGAAGCTTCAGCCTCAGATACTCCAACAAGGTTATTGGGAACTGATCATCAAAACAAGTATTAGGATGTACACACAGGATATTTGTAACATTCACAAACATGATGAAAGAGTTTGATTACCAAAGCTAACAAGATATCCAATGAGCATCTTTTCTTACACTCAAAAGGCAAAAGAAGTGATTGAAGAAAAGCATTGCACAACATACAAAGCATTGCACCATATTGCACACAAGCATACAATACATTTTCAATATATGTACAACGGACCTAGTGTGACTGATATTGAATTAACATTTTTCGTACAGTTAGTTAGCAATCATCAAAATAAAATCCACTGGCATCTTCTTGAACAGAAAGTGCTTATGTGGATGTGGCACCAAGAATACAATGAAGATCTTTTGTTAGATTACAGAACAACATCCGAACAACTATGAAGACTAATTAATAAGATTTAAGCATGGGACTGGAATAGTGTGGCAACATCACAAGATCAATGAGGCATCTAATGAAACAAGAATCCTTCTATCTATCTTAGGTCCTGGAATTACCTATTTTGATCCAAAGAAAGAAACAGAATAACAGTCGGTTTAGAGAAGAACTTTTGGCCCTCATTCCGCCCAAAAACTGAATACCCTTTTTATTTACAGTAACCTAATACAATGACAGAAATGCCACAAAAACTAAACCGAATATGCTACTAAAACTTAAAACAGCCACTAACAAAGAATCGGACTAACTATTATCCACAAAACACACTCATGGACCCTACAACTAAATAAAAAATTACCTTAAATTACAAGCATTTCATGTGCTTGTATGGCCATGCACAGGAAACTTGTTCAAGGAAAAAATCTTGCAAACAGAAACAGACACCCATTATTTGATCAAATTAAGTAAGGTTTAGTATTGGTTGCATCAGCATGGCATTCTTCAAACTATTTCCATGCTCCATATACCTTCAATCACAAAAAGCTTTCAACATGGTTTCCACAGGAGAGACACTCATTGCAATAGGAACATGAGCCATTTCCTGATCATTGTTGTAATTCTACAAGCAATAACCTCAAATAACAGGACCTCGGACAACTTCCATATTCTTAACGCCACCAATGGCAGTCCTTTGCACTACCTGTTTCTTGCAAGATCACCAAAGACGTCTTTTTAATGACTGGCACCAAGCCATTCATCAGAACATCCATAAGTTTAGATCCAATCCAAATGAAAATTCGTATATCACACTTGAAACAACAGGTGCAATCCCACTACACAGTATCAGAATCAAGCCTTGTTCCTCTATTCTAGTCTTTAAAATTCTTCTGTCCAACAAATCCAACTAGTTATATCCTCATCGTCACTAATAACTTGGGAAGATGGTTCAAATCATAGAAGTGAGTCACTTGGGTTATAGCAGAAGAAAATGCAACTGTTGTGCTCCAATAGAGTGCAAAGCTGAGGTTGTCAAAATGTCCTGCAATTGCATAGGCATACATTTTTTCTGACTTGCATAGATGAAATGAGAAAAATCAAATCATTCTCTAAGGCGCTCCAACATATTATCATACTTCATACGTGTCTCTGCTTCCTCATGCCCATAAATATCTCCATGATATTCAAGTTCCCATTTGCATACAAGGCACTAGAAGAGGAAAATTCATGACTTTCAGAACAACAAATAATTCCTATAAGCGATTCACCGCTCCGATCTAGAATTGCAAACATTTCAACTTCTGGAAAAAAAAAATTAAAGAACAACCAAAAAAAAAAAACTTATTACTTTTTTTTAGGTAATAAAGATAAAAACATACAGCATATTGAAACAAGAAGAGATCCATGTCAAAGCTTCTCCCTTTTTCCTAAATCAAATTAACGAATTCCTAATCCAACATAAACGCATTAAACTTTCCACGGAAGACTAACAATTTAAACGAGGAAATGAATAGCAGTTTCCTAAAGTTACTTTCCGCAATTTTAACACGAGAATCGCATCAAGCAGCCAATCAAGGCACCGGATAGTACAAATAAAAACAAACTAGAAATCAAATGAAGCAAATCACAACTGAAGATTGCGTTTATTCTATCATCTCAATAACCAAAGGGAAAATAGGAGAGAGAAAGAGACCTTGTTGAAGAGTACGAGGGATGCCGATGCAACGAGGATTGATCCCATTAGCTTTAAGAGAGGAGGAGTAATAGAGATATCCTTTGCATGATTTTCCTTTGGGAGCAACTCCGCCTCTAGCTTCGCTTTGATTTGTTCCTCCTCCTCCTACTCCTCCTCCGCCTACTTCTTCACTCTTATCCATGTATGTTCGTTTTTCTTTCTCTCCGTCTTTCTTATTTTAGTTTGTATTCGAAAGAGCAAAAGGACTGCTGCATCAGGCGAGACGACGTCGCTTGAGTCTTATAGAGAGTGGGCAGCACGTCGGTCCGGTTTATTGATTTAAAGTACCAGCCCCGGCACGTGCGAGTCAAATTTTTTTTAACCTAATCCAATCTATTAAATGTCTAAACCCGCCAATTATAAACAGATTAAATTAATTATTGGTTCAATGTAAATCCGTGATAATAATAAAAATATTTTCAAATAAAATATAACTCTTTAAGAGGATTACTAAAAAAATTAAACATACTTATAAATTTAATTATATAATAATTTTCATAAATTATAAATATATTCCAATGACAATGTTAAAATTAAACTTCTTAACATGTATATTACCATTATCATTAAATTTCTTAACATGATCACTATTATCATCTTCATAGTCATAATCAATAACGAAAAATTAAATTTTCTAATAAAAAATGCAACCAATAAAATTAAAAATACTTAATAACATAATTATACAATATGTTTTAAGGTACAATATGCTCCAATAACAAATGTAATGTCTACCAAATATACAAATAATTTAGTATTTATATTAAAAATTGCAAATTAAATCAAATTAACTAAATAATGCATATTTGTTTATGAATCGAGTCTTGTCTACAGGTTTGTTGAGTGAATCCGTGATTCAACCCATAAATTTTAAAAATTACTTGTCCAACCCAATTCATTATATCTTCAAACCTATCAGATTAGATTATATCACTCAAATTGAGTCGGATCACTTAGATTGGATAGAATTAAGCAGCCCTAATAGAAAGACATCGAAGACCTACTATCACCAAGCGTTAACACCTTGTTTGTTTCACGGGATAATGCACAATAAGAGTGGAATTCAATTGCTTAGTTAATTACTTATCTATCCCTAAATAAATCGTTCAAAACTTTTACATAGAATTTAACAAAATAATTAATTTTCTCAAATTATTTATAAAATTAAAAATAATTTGATCAAGTTATCATTTATCTCAAAATAAAAGATAATTGTGAGTGCAATATTAAAAAAATATTTTTTATTATTCGTAAATATACTAAAACAATTTATAATTCAAAATAAAATAATCACTAAAAAACGCTTTATATTTTAGAATAGAAAAATATATCTTTTATTCAAATTTAAATATGAAATATTTTATGCAAATTACTTATATCATAGTTGTTGTTTGGGTGAATGCTTATAATGTTTTATTATGAAAGAGTTTATTATTTTTATATTTAAAATAATTTTAAAATTTATTTTATTTATTATTTATCTATAGACATGGCGATATATTTATTCATTTATTTTAATTTTACTATGAATATCTCACATCTTTTTAATTATAAAATATAAAATATTGTTTGAAAAAAGATTTATGGTTATTCTTTTCTTAATTGATTTCATTGAAAAATGGCTGACGATAGAAATTAGAGTCTTTTGAAAGAGAAAATGCATATTTCATTTTCTCAAAGAAAAATAATCCAATAAACTAGGCAAGATATCGTTTGTGGCAACCAATCTTTAAAATCAACATTAGTGCTAAGAACACTCAAATCACCTTCTTCCCAAATTGCTTTAGCTCTCACGATTTATCAAAGCATGCTTCACATCCTCCACCCTCTCACCAAAGGGACATTTATCTTCAATATTAACATTACTACTACTACTCCTTCTCACTCCTTACTAAGTACATTTCAATGCCCTCCAAATAAAAGTTCTGTTTTGCAACATATTTTAAAGTAACTTTTAGTCAAAACGTTAAACGCTACGTATATTTTGTAGCGCTCAGTAACGTGATATTTAAACTGACTTTTAAAGATTAAGATGGTATTACGATAACACATAATTTGAACTAATTTTTATAGGTTAAAATCTCGTTTTATAAAAAATTAACTCCTAAATGCCACATCGTAGTCCAAAAATCTCCATCTTTCACCTTATACAACCCCCCTCCAATCATAGTGCCAAACAAAATAAGCTTATCGCAGCTATCTCGAACACTTAATTAATAATCATATGCAAATCATTAGCATTAAATAAATCCATAATCCTATTAATATCCCATATTTTTAAATATATTACTATAAAATAAGGATTTGATATGACCAAATTATATCCTTTTCTTTTCCAACTAAAAGGGAGAGTACTGTGATAGTCTAAATTAATGATAGATTACTGGCTGCTGGCATTCGAGCCTAGGTCTCCACTGCCACAACGTGGAATTCTTACCACTAAACTACAGCCACAGTTAAACAATGTTTAAGATATGTATAAAATATTAATCTATTACATTAAAATAAAATAAAATTTTAGCAATCAAAATATTTTATTAGTTTAACTATTCACTTTTAAATTTTTTATTTAAAATCCATCGTTTAATTTTTAAGTAAATTTAAAAATAAGTAATAGTATTCAACAAAACTATTCAAGTAAATTTTAAAGAGCTTCAATATTTATCTAGCAATAGTAACTGTTTTAGTATTCTAATAGCTATTAATTAGTTTACTTTTTTTTTTTTTTTGAATGCAATACGGAAACTGCTTCTATTACTTGTAAAAAGATAATAAATACTAGAGAATAGAGGCCCAAACTGTAAGACGACTATGATTATAAGACGCTTCAGCTAACGTGCGTACGCTTATATTTACTTGTCTCCTGATCCATTTAATCACAATATTAGGCCTAGAAATTAAAAGTTGTTGATAATCTCTAATAATAACGTCAAACTCAAAAAAATCACTTAAAGGAGAATTTAAAGCATGAATTAGATTTTGACAATCTGTATAGATGCAACCGGCTGTAGTGGTAGCATCAATAATCCAAACAAGACTAGCTCTCAATGCAAGCGCTTCAACCAAGAGAGGGTTGTGATAACTGTCCAACAAACTTGAGAGATCTTTCAAAAACAGACCTTCTGCACTCTCTATAACTACAGTGAAACCAGCCAAGTGCAGATGTGGAAAGATAACGCCATCTACAAAGGTCTGCCATCCTTCGACAACTGGCACACCCCATTTGGGGCTACTACAAGATCCACTCGCAGTAGCAGGCCCATGAACTGCTTGCGCCGCTAAGGGAGTTGTTGCCCACTACTCCTAAAGCATACTATTAATGTGTACTACAAGCTGGGCAGGTCGAATAAGACACTTCTGCTAAATAAATTTGTTTCACGCCCTCCAAAGAGCCCAAACAACAAAGACTAATTGCTGGATAGCCTTCACATTGTTTAATGCCAACACCTGCAAAAAAACGTTAGTAAAAGATAAAGTATTTTGTACCCTCACAACTCCACAACACCTCCAAATCTCCCTCGCTTGACAATAATTCATTAACACATAATCAACACCTCAATTTGATCGCAAAAACAACACTCCCGCTCCACCCTCACACCTCTCATATAGAGTTTATTTCTAGTAGATAGAATCCCTCTAAAAACTCTCCACATAAATTCTTTCATTTTAGGTGGCACACTCAATTCCCAAATCTTCTTTCAGTGAGCTCCATAGAGATGTTCTCCACCCCTTCCAGACTATTGGAGGGCTAAATGGTAACCAGACCTCACACTATACTCACTCTTTTTCTCGTAATGTCATATCAACCTATCATCCTCCGCCCTTAGACCTAGAAGAATATTGAGGATGGCTCGAATATCCTGTGCACTAAAGAGTTCTACAATTTTGTCATAGTCCCAACACCTCCTATCCGCCCGAATTATGTCTCTCACCTCTCACCCGCAAGGTAGGGTCAATGAAATGTAAGTCATCCTCCACATAAAAAGAAGCATTCTCAGGTACCCAAGGATCTGTCCTTACCAAAATATGCTCCCCACTCCCAACTCGCCATTGAACCCCTTGTTTTAGCATATCCCTAGAAAATAATAAACTCTTCCAAGTAAAACTCGGATTACTTCCTAAAGAAGTAAAAAGAAAATTCCCTTAAGGAAAATATTTAGTTTTGAACGTACGAAAAAGAAGAGTATTGGGGTTTGAAAATTAACCTCCATCCCTGTTTACCTAGCATCGCAATGTTAAAACAATGAAGGTCTCTAAAGCCCATTCGTCCATCCTGTTTACTAATAATCAACTAAAATGCTAACATTTGATAATCTATTTCCTTAACTTCTAAACACTAATATATAAAATCAATACTGAATGATATGAAAATTAAAGATAGCATTTTGACTAATACCTTAAATGTTATTGCCAAATATGCTTAATTATTTGATCAATATTTATTTAAAGGTAACTTAATTTATCACAATTATTAAAAAGGATAGAATTGATCAACTCCAACTTTGCTTTTGATACAATATACTAAAATATAATTTAATGGTAAATATACATATGATCTGATAAATGAACTAAATGCTAATAATGTTAATAATCTTTATTAAGCCTTATATGTTAATAATGTTTTTCTTTAATTTCAATGCCAGATAAAATGAACTTACTCCTCATCTTATTATTGCAATTTTTAAAATTTGAACTAAATTATAAAGCAAAGAGTTTTCTTGTGTCATACTTTCTTTGGGTCTATTCAGTGCTAGTTTTTAGTAGCTATTAGCTTTTATAGTACCTTTTAGCTATTAGGTGTTTATGTAGTGATTTGAAGGAAAAACGTTCAATAAAAATAGATATTTAATTAGCTGTTAAAATTAAAATGATAAAAAAAGAATATTAAAATATTGACTTAAAATTTTAAATTGTGGCCATAGAATTCAAATTGACTAATTGATAAACAATTATATATATATATATATATATATATATATATATATATATATATATATATATAAAACAAGTGTTCTTTTCCTAAATTATTATCATATTTTTTAATTTTTTATTTCAATTTCTTTCTATAACAAAAGATTATTTTTTATAAGATTAAAATGAAAAGACGAGAAAATTTTTTTTTCTAATGTTATTTTTTAATTTTGACAATATGCTTTTATCTTTGTTTTAAATTAAGAATAGAAAAAACAAAACAAATAGATAAGAGAGTTAAAAAATAAAATTTAAAATGCTAAATATTAAGAGATCTAATATTTGATGAAACGCTTTCTAACCTCTAATAGCTGTTATAAAAATATTCAGTTATTGAACAATCTAATTAATAGATATAATATTTTGGTTCTAGTCAAAATATTAAACATTCCCCGAAACACTGTTGCCGAACAAACTCTTTATCTTAGGTCTCATCTAGTTGAGGGTAACTTAGCTCAAGAACTTGAAGTTGAAGTAAGAAATGCCCATTTTGTTTGGTTCCCAAAAATATAGAAATCTTAGAAACTTATGAAAGACATTGAAAAAATTCAATTCCACGTTTGCTTTTAATTAATGAATTTTATTTTTGACGTGCTTCAAAGGTGATTTCAATGAATAAACTAATATATTCAAATTCATAACAGAGTTATTATCGACTTATAAAATTTTACTTTTGGGAAAATCAATATGTCAATCAAATATCATTACACTAAACTTCTCTGAAAGTTACTTTTCTAAAATTTTACTTTTTGAAAATTAAACTTTCGAAGAAATAGGTGAATTTGAATCAAATGAGGCCTTGATTTCCGCTCGGATTTGAGGGAAAGATCTAATGGATTCATATAAGAATCCATTTTCTGTTTTTTGAATTGAATGATAATTTCATTCATGAAAAATAAAGAGTAGAAGCCTAGGTATTAAACAAATTAACAAAAATCTCCATCTTCCCATGCCAAAAAAGATTCTCAAAGCACTATGAAATTTCCTAAATCATATCTATCTAGTACAAGACAAATCACTACAAAATAAGAAATAATAGAATGAATAAGCAATTCTCAAGAAATTAAACTCAAAATAATAATGGTAATAACAAATAGCTAGACCATGGCCATGGATTGAACTTCTTGTGCCGTAAAAGCAGAAACCTTGTTCTTAGGCAGTGAATTAGAAGATGATAATAATGAAGAATTAGAAACAGAAGAAGATTTCTTGGAAGAAATTTTATGAAAGACATTGAAAAAAGCTGCACCAGCAAAAAGGAAACAAAAGCAGACAACAGGAATGCCAACAACTGTAGCTATGGCTATGAAGGTACTTCCTGGACTGTCTTCTTCATTTATATACTTTATATCCATACTTACTGCTATAACTATAAATCCTCCTGTACATGCTGCTTGAAGTCCCATGAATACCCAGAAAATTGTTGACCCAAATAGCTTATCTATGCAATTTTTACTATCCATAACAATTTTCTGAGAAAAGGAAAGAAAACGAGGGAAAATAATGATCAACCACAGAAATAAAGAGGAATTACAGGAGTCCGTATTCTTTGGAACTAACGAATGGAAATTTGTTCTTTTCTTTTTTAAATTTAGGCAAATGACAAAAATTTTACACAAAGTTTTTGCATTTTTTAAATTGTGCCTTATACTTTCTTTTTTTTTACTAATTATATCCCGAATTTGAAAATTTAATATTAATTGTACCCCTTAATCAAGATTTTTTTTTAGTTGGAAGGGCGATTATCAAATTAGCATTAGAAATAACACATCATATGGTGAATTTAGTTTTAAAATTTAATTGGAGGTAATTGGATTGTATATTAAACTCCGTAAAATTGATTAACTGAGTTATTAATTTGTTTAATATAATTTACTAAATTTTTATAATTTAAAAACCCAGTTAATTCCAATTATATTTTAGAAGGTAATAATTAGATTTATTTATATTTATACTTACAATTCAAAAGTCAATTTAACATTTTAGTGTCCTTTTTTATTAGCTATTATTAATTGATAATTAATTATTAATCAATTGAAAATATATAATATAGGTAGATGATTCACTCATTTACAAAATCATAATAATTTTATAGGGCTATATTAACTCTTTATAATCTATACATGTACGCTTTCCACGATCAATGTGGGATTCTCCAAAGATTATATCACTATCCGATGACCATAAATGAAAGGCTCATGCATCATATAAATTTAATTTTTTTTAATTATGAATTAAATATAAAACACACAAAACAAACATACAGGTTAAGTACATGGCAAACTCTTTCATAATACAAACATCTACACTTTTCACAATCAAATATAAAATGATATTTATTTTCTTTTTTCCATTTTAACTTAGGGCATAATTGATAGAAAAGTTTTAAATTTGGGGTGTAATTGAAAAAGAAATTGGGTATATAATATAAGAAAAGTGAATATTTAGGTATTCTGATTTTATTTGTTTGAACTGGTCATGAGAAATTTCTACGTAGACTTTGTGCTATTGACTATTGTTTAAACCATAGAAGTTTATGCTAATAAGACATTGGAGGGTCTAGACATTGGATTTCGACAGTGAGAAAGACAAATGGACGGTAGAAAATCAATATATAAAGTTGAAAGAGCCGCTAGTCAATATTTATGGAGAGTTGCCAAATTAGAACCTTTTTTTAGTAAAAATGTAAAGCAAAATGAGTTGGCCTGCAGTGCATTTTCCTTCTAGACTATATTCTCATTTAACCTTTTATTTTAGAACAGAAAAATATTAATGTTACTATTTTATTTTATTTTATTTTCAAAAAAAGTAAATAGAGGATTTCTATTTCCAAAAAATTAACTATGATGTTCATAAATTACGAATTTATTAATACTTTTGATCATTCAGTCCAAAACGGAGGGATCTATTAATGAAAATAATAAGGAAAGGATAAAAATATCAATAAAAATTATAAATTAGGGATTTTATAATTATTTTGACTATAATTTAGAGGGTCAATTTTTCAGCTAAAAGATATTATTTCGGAAGGAAGAAAATCATAATTAAAGATATCATAGTTTTTAAAAAATAAAGGTCCTCGTGTATTAATCAACAAATTAATATATAAAGAGAGAAATCTATCTTAAGTGACACTAATTGTAATGATAGTAATTGTAGGAAGATAAATTGTTTTATATTTTCAGATAATGTCATATAGGAGAAAAAAATACTAAACTAATATTCATAAGCAAAAACTATTTTTATTTGAAAATAAGGAAGGAATATAAGAGGAAAGAATTTCAATAATTTTTTTTTCAAATTAGAAGCAAAATAAAAAAATAAAAAATAAATTTGTAGAGAAAAATTAATTTTATTTTTTCTATTATATCTAAAAAAATAAGCAACATAAGTAGGACGTTTACAAGGTTATGATACTTTGTACTAAATAAGTACAATACATTAATATTTTAAATAAATATACAATCATTTATAATAAATCATAAACATAAAATAAAAGCAATCCTTAATTTCTTATTTCAATATAATTAGTCAAATTCTCAAAATTATTATCACTATTGAAAAATACATTAATATTATATGTGCTTTTCTTTTTATATATGATTTATTCGAAGTTGCCATTGGTATGAGAATGATTCATAATTTTTTTTTGTATTGGGGGAGTAGCGGCTGATCTACCTCATGGCTGGATAGATAAATGTTTGGATTTTTGTGATTATTTTTTAAAAGAGTTGCTGAATATCTAGGGATGTCAAAATGGATCATGACAGTAAACACAATTCGCTTAACATGCAAAATAAAATGATTAGGATTAAGGTTAAACGAATTCGTGTCATAAACAAGTCACCCATTTAAGACACAAATATAAATGTGTTGTGTTGCAATTGACACGCGGGTTTAGCGGGTGACTCATTTATTTAAGAGTTAAAAGGTAATTTTAATATTAGATATAAATACTCCAACTAAAATCTATTTAAATTTTATTGTTATATTTTTTTTATTTTTGCTATGAATCTTGAAGAATTTATGCATTTTATCTATGGAAATTTATTTTTAAATATGATTGGAGTTAAATAGGTTAAAATTTAAAAATATTATAAGCAGATTAAGTGGGTCGTATATAAGCCAATACGACCTACTTAACTTGTTTATAATATTAAGCGAGTTACACGGATTGCATATGGGTCAATACGACCGACTTAACTTGTTTATAATGTTAGGCGGGTTAAATGTGTCATGTTCATATCACCTGCGAAATTTTCGTGTCATGTTCGTGTGGATAAAAATAGCGCAATTATTAAATTGATTATGTTCATGTTGACTCTAATCGTGTCACGTGTTGGACAAATTCATGTCAAACCTAATACGCCAACTCATTTTGACACCACTTGGTCATACCATGCATGATTTCTAGTATTGCATAACTTGATAAAAGGCTTTGCAAGTGTCACAACCTATTACCCTGGATTAAACCGATACTAGGACTGGGTAGCTTTAAAGCCACTAAAGTCCGTAGTAAGCCAAAAATATACCAAATAAATTTCATATTCAACAGAAATGGTCTTAGGCCAATCTTATCAACAATCAAATATCATTAGTCTTGGACTCGCTTGGTCTGTATCATCAGATTCAATAATAAATTAATTTTAAAAATACTTTCATCCCATGTTAATGTTTACATAATAGAAACTTTAATAAGTAATACATCAATAATTTTCTAAATTCATTATACATGATTATCGTAATTACGGAACGAGCGAAGAACTTAAAATTTCAAAATATTATTGGGGTATCTTCTAGATATCTAATGATAGAGGACAATGAGATATTGGTGACCTATAACCTGGAAAAAAAAATATTAATGCAAGGGGTGAGTGCCTACATTCGGTGAGTAAGTGCCTACATTCAGTGAGTAAGATTAGATAACCTTCTCACCTTACACAATCACACAAATGCATATTTAATTCAATCTAGTCATTTGACTAATTATATAATCATTCAGTCCATCATACAAATGACATAGCAACAGCAACCACAAATACTAACACCTTTACATAATCACATCAAGTGAAAATTGGTTAGTAGTGTCATCAAAATTCCCGATGAGCCATCCTTGCATATAGTCTACCCTTTCATCACGTGTGCATTAGGGAGTCGATCCCCATATATGGCCAACCAGTCTCAACTTCACTTGACCTTCTTTCTCATTTTTTTTATGCTATATTTCTTATCCATACCAACAGGAGGCTACAATTTGATTTTTCATATAATATTTCATAATATGCATACAGAGGTGCAGATCTCTTCATATATGACCGACGGTATCCAATGTTCTTTAGTAAGTCATGTTTAATAATAATTTTAGTCATTATCACCTATTAAGAATTTAACTAATTTAGTACTTTAATTGGTGTTTTGCTGAAAATTCGATGGCATTTTCTTTATAAAATAGACTATCCAAATTTTATACATCGTACATATCAACACACAGCCCATCCATTAGACATTCTCAATCAAAGCCCATCCTCCATTATGTCATTTTTAGATCAACTTGTGTAATATCTTGATTTTTGAAACCGAGAAAAATTATAAGAAATAATTTGCTAGTGATTTTATTTTTCTTACTTATTAAATAAATAAGTTGTTTGATTATTAAATTCACTGCCACTGATTTTTGGTTTTGCTTTCTTTTCTCTGTTTAGTTGTTTTGCTTGCTCTGTGTTGATTTGTCATTTATTCTACCTGCAATTTAATTATACAAATAATTTCTTGACTAGTTGGCTTCACTCTTCAGGTAATTGATTACAAATTTATGATTTCAGTAATAAATTAATAATTGATTTTGTATTTATATTATTTTATTTTTTAGTATTTATTGGCATAATTTGTTTGTATTTTTATTCAAATTCCTCTTTAGGAATTATGAGGAAAAAAAAAAGAATAGAAACTCATATTATAGATTGCTTAACTATACAAATTCTAAACTTTAATTTGAAATTTTATAAAATTTAGTATAAATAAATACTACTAAAATTTTATGAAATTCTTTTGTTAAAAATTTAAAGTTTTAAGCATGATATAAATGAAAAGAAAAATTCAGTTTACTCTTGAAATAAAAAAATTTATGAAATAAAATAAATTCAGTTTACTCTTGGAACATAAATAAATAGATTAAATTATTATTTAGTTAAATATCATTTTATTTAAATTCCTTAGTCTATTATTTTTGTTTTGTTTAGTTTTCTTTTTTTTGTCCTAAATTTTTTATGAAATGAGTTTGACTTATTAATTCACATAATTTTTTATATATTTTTTATTGATCAAGTATAATCAATTAATATTGCACGTGGATAACTTTTTGCTTATGCAATTGAAGATATGTACACTAGCGAGTCTATATGGTGGCTCCCAGAAGACCTGGGTAGTGGTCTATTAATGTCAATATTATTAAATTTATTTTACTTTAATATTTTTTAAGATTATGTATTTCTCTGTTATTTAAAGCTATTACTACTTTATCGTAATAGGTTGCATTTGTATATTAATTAATAATATGTGTACATATATTTTTTTTTATTGATAGACGAAAAATTGACGTACAATTGATGTTTATTTCAGAAGGAAGAATTTTGAAACATCAAATTCAGCTTAGGAGTTAAATTTTTGTATGGATCATGCTCCTTTAATTTCTGAAAATCATCCTACTAAAGCTCATAGAATTGAACTCAATGAGAATTTTGATATCAATTTATTAGAGTGTGACCCGGGTTTGCGATAGCAAATATAGTAGTATCCTGTTTAACATGCAAGACGAAAATTTGAAGAGCTTATATTAAAGTCGGTCCATATCAATGTATTCTTTCACAGTATCCAAAGGTCCATATCAACGTATTCTTTCACAGTATCCAAAATTCAGAGAAAAAATCAAAGCAGCTTTCAAGCATTATGGTTTAAGCTATTTCCATCATGGTTGGAATATTCTCTGACTAAAGATGTGGCTTTTTGTCTTCCTCGTTTTTTATTTCACAAGAAAAATGGACCTTTTGGATCCAATTCATTTACTTTTAATGGCTTTCAAAATTGGAAAAATGTGAGAGACTGTAAAAATTATTCATTTTTGGCAAATATTAGAAAAGATCACACATCTATTCATCGAAATACAGAAAGCGCATGGATGGGTCTCATTAATCAGTCTTCGCATATTCAAAAACATTTTGAACATTTCACTTCACAACAAGTCGTAGAGAATAGAATTAGATTAAAAGCTTCAATTGATGCAGTTAGGTGGCTTGCGTTTCAAGAATGTGCTTTTAGAGGTGATAATGAAAGTAGTACGTCATAAAGGCCGGTGAATTTTCGTCAGCTACTTAGTTTATTATCTTCTTGTAGTGATAAAGTATTGAAAGCTTCAGCTCCAAAAAATGCTTCATACATTGCACCAAGAATACAAAAAGAAATTTTGCACATTCTTTCTATCAAAGTAAAGAATGTCATTCGCGAAGGAATTGGTGATACTAAATTTTGTATAATAGTTTATGAAGCTTGAAATTTTTCTAAAAAGGAGCAAATGTCCGTTATCTTGAGATTTGTTGATAAAAATGGATTTGTGAAGGAACGTTTAATTTTACTTTATTTTTTAACCGTGCATAACATGGAGATATTAATAGTTTGATTATAAATCAAGGAGCAATTTATTTCTTCAAAAAAATTTTTCGACGGTTACTGTTTTAATTCTAGGGGAAGTCAAGTTTCACGAGTTAATCTGCAATTACCAGAAGGTGTACCTATGGGTGGCTGGTTCCGGTTCAGTAAACCAGCGGTGGAGGACCCATTTGGAGTAGAACCCAAACCTTAAAATTCCAATACAGTTTCGCTTCAACTGATTTTGAGTTAACTCTGATTCTGGCAAAAAGTCCTCAACGCAATCAATAATTTGAGCTCGATTCAAGTTTCAACAAATTTGGGAAAGAAACTGAAACTTAAACCAGATACTTTGATTTCAATTCGATTCTGATTTGAGCTGTGTGTTTCTTCTCTAATTGATTTTATTTTGATTTTGGTTAAACCAGACAACTGGGCAGACCTAAGTGTATTGTTTGTTTATTTTTTCAAAACTAAATGTTGGGCCTAACTTACTTACTCGTCCACTGAAATGAAATTCCTTCTCCATATGATACACACTCAAACTCAATTTGTACATTCAAATTTTCAAATATTACCTCTTCTCCAATCAATTAAGTGAGAAGCAAATTCTGTTGCCAGAATAGATTAAGAAACAATAAAAATTTACTAACAAAAAGGAAAGCAGTTTAAATAATTTTTATTTTATTAAATTTTAGTGCGTTCCATACATTTGCAAACTAGAAGTTTTGAATTGCTGATGTTCATTCTGTTGCTCCATTTCTTACTATTAACTTCATCACGCCCAGGCACAAAACTAAAACCAAAACGAAAGGCAGTTTAACTGAAAAATAATATATACTGTAAAGCAATGTACATCCTGAGGGTAGCGCAAGTAGGCAAGAAGTTGCAACATTCTTCCAAGCTATACAGAACCAGGTAAGAATGAGTAAAAACTGCAAAAATACTCGTTCTTACAATTATGGGCAGAGGAGCCAATAGTTCAATCATTAACGCAGAAGAAATTTAGGAGTTCAAAACTTGACATCTCCTCTCCCTTCAACTGGATCGACAGCAACTACTAAAAATTGACCAGAACAGAAAGAAGAAATGCAGCACACAGTATCAGGGAAGTAGATTGACATCTAAATACAAAATGGTTAAAGGATGCTAACATTCAGAAGTTGCAAAAGAAATGTAGAAAAAAGAAAAATGGCAATAAGAAAAGAAGAAGCTGAAAATGGCGTGAATGAGGGGAAGGAATACGTAATACAGATTCATTCCTTCCTGATTTATACATTTCATTAGTAAAATCAAGAAACTTTCATCTGAACCTCATACAGAATCACATGTAACACTCTTGTAGTTATTATATATAATCTCATCTTGATTACACACAAAAAAATAAAATAAAGTAAAAATAGAGAAGGGACATATTAGCCTTGCAATGATTTATCATTTCTAGGATGAACAGATTTACAATCTCTCTCACGAACAAATGCAGTTAGAATTAAAAAAAAAATGCAAATGAAAAAAATACCTTTAAATTGAAGACTTATGATCTATGTGTATAGGTGCTGTTGAATCATCGATTAGCCATGAAATTTTACTCTATGGTATTCCACAAATTACTTACAGAAGAGATAATACACTGCGCCTCCAAAGGGATGATTTTCTCCTTTTTAGGAGTTGTGGTGTGACATTCAGAAGTCCAAACATCTCCTTTGAAGTTTTCTGTTGCCCTTCAAAACCAACCAGTTTGGCTACAACAGTAGCGCTCTCAGTTATATGGTCCATGTCTGTTGTCGAAGTCCATAGTTGATGAATCAATTGCACCCTTCTATGGTTTGAACTCAATGAAATACCCCATTTCAGGAAAAGGTTCTCTCTCTCTTCTTTGGAGAGGCTCTTCTGCATTTGCCTACATAGCATCTGTCTCTCTTGATCCAAGGCCCTCCTGCTGTTCACAAAGGAAAATATATCATCTTAATGCAAATTTACAGACACCTATATGTTTATCTACATACAAGTTATGTTACTCAGAGGTATTTGGACTTGCAAAATATTCAAGATCAACTAGGTTTTAGAAGAGTCAAGCTTGAACTCATATAGTGAGTGGGGCTAAGTACAAGTACATAATTTACTCAAGTAGATTTCAAGTCTAATCAGGTTTTTAATATATATGTACAGTCCAACCTCTATAAATTAATAATGTTGGAATCGTAAAATTTTATTAATTTAGTAAGGTATTAGAGTTTAGGGTTTAGGTATTAATTAATCGCGTAAATTAATAATTATTAATTTATAGAGCATATAACTTATATCTTTACAATGTGAATACTGACCTAGATATATGTGAACACTAATTTATATTTATTAAGTCTTAATCATGCATATTAATTAAATTCATGTATTTTCATTGATAAATTTTCAATATTCCATACATACAATACATTAAGAGTGTTATGGAAACCAACAAAGAAGATGGAATGGAAGATGATAGTGTGGAATTAGAACAAATCCCGAGCAAAGATGCTCTGAAAGCAACAATCACCTTACATCACTTCCTTTTACAATATTAGAACTCTACACCGAATTTTCTTAATGCTCTAAAAAATGTTAGAGATGATATTCAAGGTAATATTAATTTAAAAAAAAACAAATAGCATTAAATTCATATTTTTAGAAACCTGCTTAGTTTAGTTATGAATTATGTATAAAATATGTTGATACAGATTATGAATTATTAATTTATATATCAAATAAGACCTATATGAATTTATTTTTTTGTATTATCTTATAAATTTAGCGAATTATCAATTAACCATATTGGTCTTGACTCAGGACCGGAAAAAATTATTATTTTAACGAGGTTATTAATTTAGTATTAATTTATCGAAGTTCCACTGTAATAATTAAATAATAATAATAAAGCTCAACCTCGCTCGAGCTCAATCAAGTTTATTTGAGCTATTACTTAATACGAGCTGAGACAAGTCAAACTCGGCAACTTTCCATTGAACTCAGGCTCAAATTTAGATAAATATATATAATCAAGTTCGAGTCCCAAGTATTCTAATTGATTCAAGCTCCAATAGCACACTATATTCATTTGACTTGACTTGATTACTTTATATGTACTACAACCCAAATGTGCAAGTAATGTACCTTGAAGCAAGAGTCAGAATTCTTCCATCGACAATAGTTTGATCACCTCGGGAAAATGTGTCCTTGAGGAAGGACAGCTTCCTGAGCTCAACCTCCATGTAGAAAGAATCTGTTGGATCACCTTTATACAGCAGGTAGAAGTAGGTCCTGTGAACCAGTGAGACACTGCAATCATGCCAAAGTTCAATAATCCGCCCTTGGAGCCTCTTAAATTCTGAACGCCACTTCAGATCACTATCTAATTCATCTTGAATTGGATCCAGCCCAACATCTTTTACGTTCTTTTTAGATTCAATGGTCTTTGACTTTGTTTCTTGGTCCTATCATCATGACAACCAACACAAAATGAATCAGTGGTTAGCTTCTCAATCAAATCTAATTTTGCTTCACCATCCAAATTAATGAAAGGGGAAATGTAGGTAAGCAGTATTTTCCCTTATTACTGGATTTGATTATGGCAATTATGTCACGACATACAACCAAAATTTGTGGCCTCAGATTATTCCAATCATATCTATCAATAGGTCTGTATTTAACCCATTAATAATGTGAAAAGATCAATATATATTTCATAAATTAGAAAAATAAATCATGATGAAAGGCAAAATGCTCACCAAATGATCATCTGAGGACTTAATTCCTGCATCTGAGTTGCTGACACTGGTAGAACTCTTCCAATCAATAGAAGTTACAATACTCTGCAATTGATAGTCATCAACAGCAAGGCTACCAACAGAAGCCGATGAGTCATTTCTTGAAAATTCTCCAACATCAACACCATGTTTCAACGCAGAATGGTTCCTTTGATAGTCATCAGTTGTCCCTGCAAAATCATTCCCAAACGCCGTTGATGTTATGCCCTCATTGCTTTCTACCCTTTCAAACAAATATGTGGGCATACTCATTAATCTCGCTCTACAACTTCTACTCCTGACCATTTTCAAGCTTCTTGACCTAAACATGTCTTCATCAGGCAGCAATGGTGATGGTTTTTCAAGAGAGGGTACTATAAAATCAGAATCCAAGCCATTCAAGTCTTTCTGTTCCTTAGGAGATGGTTTTTCAGGGGAGGATACTATAAAATCAGAATCCAAGCCATTCAACTCTTTATGTTCCTTAATTGAGGGTGACTCTAATTCCTGAATTTCTGTAACTTCATTCTCAGCCTCTGTCAATCCTTGGGTGCCTGTGTTTACATTAGGAGATGAAATATTAGAATCTGCATATCTCTTTGGTCCAGTCTCAAACATTTCTGAATTCGCATAACCATTGGTGCCAAACTCTCTAAATGTAACGCACTGGATTTCCTTGCAAGGATTGTCTAAATTTTCTAGAGCGTGGTCTTCGCTATCCTTCTCATGCACACCATTTTCAACAAAATTAGCAGTAGATGTTGGCAGTTCAGGAGAGGAATTCGCTCTAACATAATCCCCTTCAAATTCTTCAAGTTGGATAAAGTTCTCATCAGAAATGCTACTATTGTCTCCAACAGAGCACTGAGATTCAACAAAAGACCTGATGCCAATATGTAGGAAGTGAGGCTGCTCTGAAATTGGTGAATATGATGCTGAATTTTCAGATTTGAATGAATGACGCACTCGCAATTTAGGGTAATGATGATCTTGATCTGCCTGGACAAGGAACCAGACTTAGAGTAGGTAAAGGGATATGATATTGAATGCTTCAGCAAGAAAAGATTTTAAGAGGGAGCAAGGGAAAAAATGCATACTGAGATTGTTGAAGATCTATCATCTTCAGCCACTCTTAATAGATTCTCAACCTGCAAATGAGCTAGTACTAATTGCTGATTCAGCTCCAAGACTTCTTTCTTTAGCTGCATGAGGAGATAAAAATGCAAATTCAAGGTTAAACCAAAGAGGAGAGTAGCTGGGTATTGCATATATGAGTGCATATCCTGAATTCCTGATGCATATGAAATGTAATATTCTGAAATATAGTTAAGGCATGAACCATTATTCAAGTGATAAGAAGCATAGAGAAGAGTGCAAACCAATTTTTTTTGGAAACTACCTGAGAATTTCTTTAAGAAAACTTGAGGCAGAGGAAACTGACTCATTATGGTGGCTGAACCCTCCTAATTCCACGTATGGGTGAAAGTAGTATTCTTTGAAAAGTTCCATTATGCAAAATGAGGGAGTCAAAGAGGGTTAGTCATCAGTTTTAATCCATTTAGTCTTGGTTAGGTTAATTTCTCGAGTATTGGTTAGGTTAATTTCTCGTGCGAGCTACTCCTTTCTCTGCTCAAGTTGAATTCTAAAGCCTTAACCACAAATTGTGCCAATAATATAGTAACCCATGGGTTAGCCAATTACCCTGTGGCGTGCTTCCTTAGTGGCCAACGTTCTTAATCCTAGATTCCTAGATTTGCTCCCTTGCAAATTATCTAGGACACAAAAGAGAACTGTTCAACCAAGTTCCTAGGTTGATGCTCACAGCTAGGGTTTTATTCATGACAGTTATTTACGAATAACTAAAGACATGCACATGATGCAGAGAGAACATGTTCAAAGGAGGTTTCCAGTTCATGCCATTTGCAGAAGATGGTGGATATGTTGAGAATATAAGTGCAAGAAGAGAACTAAATATTGAAGCCATGTTCTCATCATAAATAAACATAAGGATGGTTGATTACTTATTTACTAATTAAGGATAGGCTCAATGCAAATGTACCTCTGCCATTCAATTTTCCAGATATGTACCTCTGTTAATGTATTTCCCTAATGCAAGTGTGCTCTCATGATTTGAAGATGCAGGCAGATGATACTCAGGAGCAATTAACAGGAGCTTATGATATCACCTTTTCAATCTGAAGGTCTTTTTCTCTCAGTAGCGATGTGGAATCTGAAATGACGGAATTTGATCCTGTATTTCTCAGCTCACTCTGCAGTCTAGCCAATTCTCTTTGAAGTTTCTTTACCAATGCTTTATCAGATACGACCACATTGACACGCGCATTTGTTGTCACTTCTTTTGCACAACTTGCAAACAGGAGGGTGTTTCGGGACTGCTCAACATGACTTCGTGCAGGGCTTATTGTACAGATGATGGCAGTCCTAGCATTGCCTCCTAAGGAGGACTGCAATATGCGGGTCAGCTTTGAATCTCTAAAAGGAATATGCCCACTCCTTCCTTTGCTGCATTTCCAGCCATAGAGTTATATAAATTGGCACCAATATGATATTCAGTTTAATCGGAGTTGATGTGTTCAAACACTAAACGCAATAAAGAAACAAAGAAAAAGGAGATATAGAAATTGCAGATTCCATCCAATGATTGCATAAAGAACCTTTGTTTCGGAAAAAAAATAAAAGAAAGGCTATTTGGAAAGACCTTTAGCTGCTTCTTTCAGTTGTCTGTATCCTTCATAGTATTCCAACAAAGTTACTCATTTTATTATGCACATCTTGACTTTTGTATGGAATATTGAATTACAATAGTTCATGATGTAATGAAGTCACAAGGCAATTGAATCTATGTTTTCCAAGTTATGTAGCACAACATAGTCCATGACCAAGAGTGAACAGATTGCGCCTGGTAAGTGCTCAACTTTTAAGTGCTTAAATAATTTGTCTATGTATTTTGAGTTTTCACTTGAGATGGGTTTTTGTGACCTCTGTGAATTACTACTGTCAAAGCAAAGGAAATTTAGGAAGGAAAAGCCTTCATAAAGAACGAAAAATAAGCAACTGTAGGAAGCGGGATTTAAAGCCTCTGGTCCATATTCCATGCATCAACGTATCTCCTACTGGTGCATCATATTATTAGAATGCATGGTAAGATCTTATTTTGCTAGAATGTGCATGCGCATCAATGCAATTTATTTTGCCTTCTTTTACTTTTTGAGAAGTTCATGAAGTTGCATAATCTGACAACTAGGTATTAAAATTCAGAGACACTATTCAGAGAACAATGTAAATGCACAAAACAAATAAGCTGGCATGTGGAAGAAAATCAGACATGTTAAAATGCTTCAAAATGACTTGATAATGTTTGTCGCCCTGTTTTATACTTAGATATGTTTTTTCATCGGTGGATTACAGGAAGATGAGATAGGGTTAGTTTCACAGGGCTTCACTAAAAGTGATAAGTGGTTGTTTTTCTTTTTTGTTTCTCAACTATGAAATAAAGATCACTGATTAAAACTTAATATTTTTCTTATTTAGTGTTTTTAAAACAGAAAACAGGTTTTGACAACAAAGGAAACCATAGAAATAGGTTTTTTTGGTTGCTTCATCAACTTGTTCTCCAAGACGCAAGCTTTTTGTGTAGGGAAAAAAGAAGCCAAAAACCAAAAACGAAAATGATATCAGACATCGTAATTTGCAACTCGACTTCTGTCAATAATAGTGATGTTAAAATTTGAAATTTGACGAGTTTAGAGAGGGAAAAAAGCAACATGCATTAAATGGGATCAATTTGGATTCTTATAATCATATTTCCTTAAAATACTAAAAATTACTACTGTTACAAAATCTAGAGCTTCCAGCATCATTTCTCATATATTATTAAATTGAGGGTTGAAAAGTAAATTGTAAAAGTAAACCTTAGCTTACGAATAACCGTTCCCAATGTTAGTAAACTGCGGTTTATGTGACACCCTTCTTTCAACCTCATTCCAGCTGACAAAGACTGAGACGCACGCTCACTTCCTGCTAGATCAACAAAATTCTGTGGAAACCAACGATCATTACATGCTTCTGTCAGTATTACCAATTGAACCGGTGATTACATGATTTTATGATTCATACCACAGTGGCTGCAAGGCTGCTTGACTTGTCATTGCCTAAGAACTCACGTGCAGAACTTTCAATTGTCTGTCATGCACCCATTATCAGTAAACAACATAGCAAATAATTAACTAGCAGAGTAACCACAAATTTGAAGTGAAATAACCATCAAGTTGTACCAGTCTCAGAATCTGATGAGATCTGGAACTTGTTTCGTTCATCGAAGTCTCCCCTATTTGTCTCTGAGCTGCAGAAATTCACCATGTCATTGTTTAGTTTGCAGTCACTAGCCCTCTAGAAAAAATTAATCAAAGGGCACGACTTGCCTTCACAGATAGATAGAAGTTCTATAAAATGATTCCAATCCCTTAGAGTTTCCTCTGTGAGTCTCTCAACAACAGTCCCCCTCTGTTAACATTGATTGTCATTGCACCGGAAAATGCATGCAGCAGTTCTTCAGCAAAAAAATGAAAGAGAGAGAGAGAATTACCTCTGGATCATCTAGAAGTCGAAGAGGAGTTGTATCCACACTAAGGAGGTCCCTGACAGATTCATTGTAAATCTCCATGGCAGAGAACTTCAAAACAAATTCTCTTTCCTTGTGCTGCAGATGGGAAAAGAATTTTTCTTTTTCACCAAATCAAGTTGAGACCTAAGAAAAATAATCAAGCGCTGGATGAATTGATTTGATTACCTTGTTAGCATAGTCATATATATCTGCTACAGTATACTCGGTAACTCCACTCATGGTATATGTCTTTCCACTACTTGTTTGTCCATAGGCAAATATACTTGCTGAAAATAATTATCATCCAAATGAAAAACAGAAATAGTAAGAATAAATGAATTTTTGAGTGAAGTTTCTTCCAATAAGAACAATGAAAAACTTGAAGAGGTTGTACTCACAGTTTATACCACTGACAACTGCAAGAGCAACTTCCTTTGCTCCTTCCTCGTATACCTGCCTTGTGGAGCAATCAGGCCTAAATACTCTGTCTAGAACCACCAAATTAACAAAAGAATAGAAAAATACAATATTAAGTATGCAAAAGTATATATCTGCTATGAGATCAAGTGCTAAAAACACTCTCCAGAAATCAATAGATTGGCTGCGCAGCGCATGTGATAACTTGTATCTAACCTAGGCAACTGCATTAATCCTTTTCTATCAACAAAATTTGGCAAATCTTAGACAACATTGAAGATGAAATTAAAAGCATAAATCAATATTTACTTAATTATAATATAAGTAAGTATCTTACCAAATGTATAGGCGGTTGGGTACATGGACCTCTCTGAAACAGAAAGATTATTCCTATATATGATGGTATTTTCATTGATGCATTCCCAATCTGATACATCATTCCTTGCAGTTTCCTTCTCATTCAAAGGTCTCAGCCGAACTGAAACAAGAATTTTCTCCTCAGCACCACTTGGCTCCTCCTCCTCAGCTGCTCCCATATCTCACCTTCTATATCTACAAGACTGGAATTTATACCATATGTAAAGAAGTCAATGTATGCTAATGCAGACCATAAACTATATCATCTTTACCTCTATTCTTCAGCTCGCTCCTTTTTTCTTTTACTTCTTACTAAGTTAAAATATTAAGGTAGGAATTTTTTATTGCTTTAATATATAAAAGAAGCTTGCTGGACTCTTACAGAACATAAGGGCCACATAACCTTAACAACTACAACCATATGCATCAGCATCTAATCATGGGTTATGCTAAATTCATCGACACTTTTGGTCAGTCCTATGTCTCAAACAAAAAACCCCATTTCTTTTTAATTGCCAAATTAACACCTGACAAATGCACGTACCCATTCATAAGCTATAATTCTTATTTATAGTCAAAGATAGTTGTCATTTAATTAATGAATTTGGAGTTTTCTAAAATGGTCCCCAGTAACAGACTGTCAAACAACTCCATGATCTTCTCTTGTTTCCTCTACACCCTCAATAGAATATATTTTGCAAATATATAAATACAGAAAGAGAGAATTATTATATAATAATAATAATAATAATAATAATAATAATAATAATAATTTTCTTTTTTACCTTGGGGAGTAAGAATTCAGTGTCCCTTTCCAGGAATGTTGGTAGCCGCTGGAAGAATCTTCACTGATTCCATGTGCAGATTATCTGTACCACAACCAGCCAAAGACAACTCTGAAAATTTCACTTGGATTTTCTGCTCCAAAAACTTCGTGTTTTTAACTGTTTCGACGTCGTTCATGTAACACGGTAACACCTACAACAAACAAAAACATCTCATCTCATCCATCACAGGTTAACCAGAAAAATCTCAAAAGCAAAAACCAGAAAAGAAAATGCGGCCGTTACAAGAACGTAGAAGGTTAAACAAGCGTAAATTGGAGTCAGAAAAGTCACTTTCAAGGCGAAAACAATTAGGAATTCAATTCCAAAACAATGCAACCAAATAATGCCTAAGCCGCATTTGATAAAATCGAACTTCCAAAATTTTCCAAGAAAATTCTCCGGATCAAAAGAAAACAATCAAAAAATGAGAAAATGTAGGAATTCCCTGACCTGAGCTGCTCTGAAATTATTCCAAAAATTGAGAAATGAGGAAACAATTTGAGGAAGTTAGAGAAAATAGAGAATGAGAGAAAACGGAAAATCTGTTCTCTCTCTTTCTCTTTTCTCTCATAGGCAACGCAGGGCTGTGAAGAAATTGTAGGATGGGAGGATTATAAATGGAAAATGAGGAGTTGGGTTGGTCAGTTGCTGTTGTAGATGCTGTGTGATTATTATTGGCCTTCGATTTAAAACTACCGCGCCAAAGGCTTAAGGGTTAACAAGGCAAAAAGCTATAATTTGAGGTAGCTTAGGGATTTGACAAGTTTAGCCTAATTAAGTAATTTTCATGTTTTTTTTTTTACCTAATTTGCTTCTCATTCAAGCCTAATTGCATTCATTAAAGTATATTAATTATTCATTAATCATACTATTAGTTTTAAGTTAGTTCAATCATCTCAAAAACTGAGTAGTTAAAGTACAAAGTCATTGCATGTTGCACCAAAAGAAAAGTAGTTCTTTTTCTAATATTTAATGTATATTTAAGTTTTAATTCACTGAGTTGACTTTTTCTTTTTCCAAAATTTCCTACGAGTATCCCGGACGCTTTTGAGGTAGAGGTGTGCAAAATCAAATATTGAACCAAACTGAAATCGAACCGATCAATTTTGATTTTGTTTTGATTCTGTTTGATCAATTATTCAAGAGAAATTCGGTTTATTGATTTATTCAATTCAAATCAAATTTATTATTTAGTTCGAGTCAATTTCATTAGAAATTTATCAATTGGATTTAAAATTAAATTTATATGGCAAAAATTGATTAAAACCGTATTGATCAATAAGGTTTCAAACAATTTAATTCAGATGTCAATATCGATTTAGTCTGCCATCCAAAAATTCGATTTGTTATTTTTTGGCCAAGTTAAATTCAATTTGACTAGAATCAACTACTTTGAGGTATCTCATTAATCTCATTTCAAGATTTGTGGCTTTCTTTTTTTTTTTTATAAGTGCTTTTCTGTATATGAAAAAATTACAGTATGATTTCTATAGTTTGTAAAATACAACTATATTTCTGTCTTTTTTAAAATATATTAATTTATTTTTATATTTTACTTCTATTACACTATTAGTTTGATAAAAAATATGTAAAAATTGGACAGAAAGACCTTATAGTTTGAGGAAAGAAAAATATAAAAATAAAGTAGTATATTTATTAAAAAAACAGAGATAAATTAGTTATATTTTATAAACTACAACAATCATATTGTAATTTTCCCTCTATATATTGAATCATGGAACTTATTAAGATGGTAAACTAAATTTATGTATATCTTACCACTTGCACTACTCTATATGGATTCTGTGAATTTATTAGTATCCATTTGGAATAAACGAATTTCATAAAATTTTATGAAATTCATTTAAAAATTTATGTAAAAAGTAGACAATTATAGGAATTCAATTTCACGGGAATTGAATATAATTACATCAAATGCTATAAAAATTGGTGAAATTTCCAAATGAATTTCACAAAACTAAACTCTCAAATTTTTTTTTTACAAAACTATACTCTTTTTCTACAAATTCAATTTTTTAAAATTTTTTACTTATTTAACTTATTTATTTTATCAAACTTGATCATAATAATAAACTATTAAATTTTATTTGACAAAACTATCCTTCTATATAGACTGAAGTATTTCATTTCTTTTTTTTTATTTTTTTTTGGACTTCATAGTTATTAGTGCAAAATTATAGTTTTTGTCTTATACACTAATATTTTCAAGTATAATTAACAACAATAATAACTTTTTCAAATATTTATAACATAAAATATATTGAATAATGATAAAAATTTGGATATCAATTATTAAAAATTTTGTTGATGAAAAAAATGATTAGAATGATGCATGAATTAAAAAATACTATTTCCTTCGGTCCCATTTTGTTTGTTTTTCTTTTTTGGATATCTCAAAATGTTTGCAAGGTTTCTAAATTTAAATATGTAAATAATTATTTTTTCTATAATAATCTTTATAATTATTTATTAAATGAAAGACTTTTTATGAATATCTTAATGAGTTAAAGGGTAAAAAGTGGCAAAATATCTTTTATCAATTAAATTTTTAACATGTCATACCATGCGAATAAAATGGAACCGAGGGAGTAATAAATAAATATATGACTTTGATACGTTTCTTTTCTCTATTAATTCTCTCATTTGTCACTAATTATTTTATTTCTTTTAAATTTTCTTTCTTTATATGCATTTTCTCTTTAATTAATTATATCTCTTTATTTAAGGGATATTGAATTATTGAGAGAGTTAGTAGAAAATTTTTAGTTCAATGTATTTTTTTTATTATATTTTCATCATTAAAATTTTTAAAATCTAATATTAATACTTTTTGTAGTGTGTTTTGTAGTATAAATTAAAATTAAGATATACTAATTTGTATTAGTAATAATTTATGGACAATGAATAAACTTAAATCAATCCCATGATAAAGAGAGAACAGACTATTTGTTCTGTTATTTTAGTTAAATTTGGTAAAATATTTGTTATTTTATAAATCAAAAAGAGGTATAATTTGCTCTTTGAACTTAAGCTGACAGGGTTGATGTAGTAATTATCAATTATTTTACTAGTTGTTAGCGGTTAGATACTATTATTTACACAACGATTAAAATAAAATCATTCGATAAAAATAAAATAAATATTTGATTAGCGGTTTAATATAAAAAGACAAAAAAGTAAGGTGATAAAGGACAAAACAAAGACAAGTGACAGGCATACGCATCACAAAAAATTTATAAGACGTTAAACGTAATAAGATTTCATGAAATATGATTTCAAATTCTAAACATTAGAATAAATGTGATATGCCCAATATAACAATAAATTAAAACAGTATTTTAATCCAATCAAAACATTAAACACTACTCTAAACTCACAAACCCATAATTTACTTAAAAATGAAATTTTCATATAATATGATCCAACTTGGCAACAAATGATTAAAAAACACAATTATAGCTAAAAGGAATAAAAAAATTTTAATATTTTTATTTTTTTAATAAAATAATAGTTTTATCTTTAATAATAGTAATAATTCTCAGTAAAAATAATTAAAATTACATTATTACACTTTTGTCAAAAATTAAATTTCTTTGCTGGTAAAATTGGAGTATTAATTATGTAAAAAATGAATTTTTAAATGAATTATATACTGCATTCAAGTTCATAGCAAATTAAGCTTTGTTTTTTTAAATTAATTCTATTGATATGTTTTTTTTTTAAAAAAAAAAGTAAAAAGCGGGAATTGTTTGTTGTTTCTTTTTCAAAGGTGATACTGAATTGTCATTAATTCAATTACCAAATCGATCCAATTAGTTAATTGATTCATTGATTGCAGGTGAAGGCTTTAAACCTTTTTCAATTTTCAAATGAAATATTAGAAATTAAATAACTTTTATGAATTTTCTTTTTCTTTAACTATTTGGCCAACAAAGATTATTCTGTTGATGCTCAAAATAGAGATTTTGAGGGGAAAAAAAAAAAAAACTTATCCAACAGCGCAGTTGAATCGATAAAAATAAACTGTATTTTAAAATGGAATTTATCTATAAATTCAAGAATTTAAAATATAAAATTATTACTGCTGTAAAAATTCTATTTAATATCACTCCAACATGAGATAGGAAAAAAAATTAAAAAATCTTGCAGGGTTAGCTTGGAAATGCAATTGAAAAAGTGAAACTGAAAATTAATTCCACCATCCAGAAGGTAAGACAATGAGTTTGTTTAATTAAGAATGTTGACGGGAAGGAGTTTGCCAGCGGCTACAATGTATATATATAGATATATATAGTGTCGAGGAAGGAGATTCGAACGTGAAAGGAAGAAGGTTGTTCATTTAAGGTAAAATAAATTTAATTTGGATGCATCAATCATATGCCAATAGGTGCCTTTGAAGGAATATTACAACCATATATAAATTTGCAATTATACACCTCCCTGTCTGTTTCATAATTTAAGTAACAAACTGCAGTAAATTAAGACAGTAAATTGTTCATTGCTGCCAAAGGCAAAAAGGGAGTACATATATTAACTATATACAGAGTGTATATATACAGTATATGAAAAGTTGCTTTCTTCTCCTACAGTAACCTTGGATTGTGTTATGGTCTACTGATAGGTGAAGCTTCGAAGCTTGTTATATTTGTTTGGCTCTACAGACAAACAAAACAAAAAAGCTGCTAAATAAAAAGAGGGTGGGGACTGTTTTTGACCAAAAGAAATTTCTGCAACTAATGACAACCAAACACCCCATGTGGACTGTGAAGAAAGAGAGAGAGAGAATAATAATGGTTTCACATATATATTCATAAATTCCTGCTTCATCATCTTCTTCTTCTTCTTCTTGCATGTGCATTGAAAAAATGAAATGTGAAGAATGTACTTTCTATAAAGAGAGAAAGCAAAAAAAATGATAAATGGAAATCAATAATTATATGTATATATGTGGTGATTTTTGGGTTTGGGGAAATCAATTATGCTGGACTTTAGAAATGCATGCATGTGCAGTCCCCCACCTCCCCACCTTTATATTCCTTTAAATTCAATCTTTAGGCTTTTCAAGTTTGTTGCCTCCAGTGAGAGTTGAACTTCAGTTGTCTTCTTTTTTTTTTTATTGTAATCAGAAATTTTTTACGGACCGTAAAACGTAAAGATTTTTAGCTCTCTCAATAATAGTCTGAAAAAAATTAAAACCTTCAAATTATACTAAAAAAAAACTCTAAATGAATCAAATGTTAATAATATATTTAAAATTTGATTCCAAAAAATTTATTTTCATCCATTTAATAATTTTAATCATTCGAATTTAACCTTACTCATCGATTCGACTCAAATCCTACTTTGAGCTTAAGCTATTTATAGGCTAAACGAACCAGATTTAAACTGAATTTTTAAGAATTAGATTAATTTGACCTTTTAATATATGGTTAATATTCAAAATGATTTATATTTTAGAATAAAATAATCCCAAAAAGCGACTTATATTTTCGGACATATGGAATATTAAATTATTAAATGAAATCCATTACAGTATAATAATATTACAATGTTTTAGAAATAATTGTTTGAGTTAATAATTATTATATGTTGAAATCTACAAAAAGTTATATATAGGATTATATATTGAACAATTATTTCTTATTTTTAAAATCTAGATAAATGTTAAGAAGATTTATTTAAAATAAATATAGATATTATTTGTTGTTAAAAACAAAGACAGACTTTGTACATTAATTGAATAAGAATGTAAAATTAAATATATATTTAAATAAAAAACAAAAGATGGAGGAAGAGTGCAGTACTTGAATTTTTGAGGGTTACAACTAAAAAAAAAAAAAAAAGAAACATTTCAAAACCTTTGGATGGTTGAATTAATCTGATGATTGAATCAATGGAAAAGGATTGCATATCTAAGTGAACTTTACCTACATGATTAGGAATATAAAATCATGATATTACTCTTAGTATAAATATATATATAAATATATTAAAAAAAGGAAAAATCTTTTTCATTGTTTTATGGAAAAAAAACAATATTGCTTTATATTAACTTAAAATATTAGAAAATCTCTTAGACCATGTGAAACGATTAAAAAAAAAATGTTATTTGTAAATGATTTTGAAAGAAACAAGAAAACAAGTAAGACCAAACCCGGACAAATGATTGTGGTGGCAACTACGAACCAAACCATATATTTCAATAGTTTGATCTTTGTCATTATATATATATATATATATATATATATATATAATTGAAAACCCAACTAACTTGAAATTTGTCATGCATCTAAAATGATTATGGTGTTGTACTCACTTTAATACGCTCGTTCTTGCAGAGGTTTGGTTTGGTTTGTTTTTTTATTTTTTATATTAATTTATTATTACTCACCAAATATTCTCTTTTCTCTTTCTACTATATATTTAATGGCTATTTCTTTGATGATGTGCCTTTGCCACTAAATGAATGGCAATTAAATTTTGAGTGCTCTTCTTGAAAGAGTTTAGGGTTTCTATCTATATGACAGCCACGTCACATTAGAGTAAACATTAGGGTTTCTATCTATATGACAACCACGTCACATTAGAGTAAACGTTAGGGTTCCTTGACTTGTGGGGGCTTCTCTCTTTGTTGTCGTTTGCTATTCCTTCTAGTGCATGTTCTTTCTCTCTCTCTCTCTCTCTCTCTCTTTCATTTCCTACCTGTCCTTTGTCTTGCCTTTCCTGTTTCCGTTTCTCCTTGTCGTAGTTTTCTTTTGGCTACTAACATCCTTTCTATTTTTTGTGTGGATTCTTTTGATGTTTTCATCTATTTTACTTTATTTTTCTATTTAGGTTTATTCGGACCCTGCTTTCTGTGTGTTTAGTTTACGAGTTGGGTGTGGTGGTTCGTTGGTCAAATGGCGAGTAGTAATCTATGACTTAATGAAGAGGAGGCTCTACTTGTTGATGCATCAGACGAGGGGGTGGATGAGAGTCGGGCAAACCTATGTCTTGTAGGCAAACTTGTGTCTTGCAGGCAAACTCTGGACTGATAGATCATATAATAAGTATGCCCTTACGGATACGATTACACATGCTTGGCGAATGAAGCACATAGTTCATGCTAGAGAATGGGGGAAAGATGCTTTTCCTTTCCAGTTTAATCATCCAAAGGATATGAAGAACGCATTGGATAGTGATCCGTGGCATTTTGAGAGGCACTTTTGGTTTTGAAGGAGATTAAAGGGGATGAGGAACCATCAAATCTAGATTTTGATAGTATTCTTATCTGGGTGTGAGCTTATGATCTTCCAATATAACGTATGAATGAGCGGATATCACGCAGAGTTAGTTCAAAAATTATGACTTTCCTTCTCTGCCCGGATAGTAACAATGTTAAGTGGGGAAAATTTATTCATTTCTGGGTGTGTATGTCATTCTACATTTCAACTAGCTAATGCCAATCCCATTTGGATCCCTTTCAAATATGAAGGCCTCTCTATATTTTGTTGCAATTGTGGTAAATGTGGGCATGCATTTAAAACTTGTGACAAATTGGATGATGCAATAGATGTGCTAGTGGATACGCTGCCTATGGGGATGGTATTAAAGCATCACCAATGCGTCCATGTACTACTAGCAGGGGTTTTTGTGAAGAAAGGGAGGTGTCTTTAAGTGTTATAAGAAAGTTATTTTTGCAACCCTGACTGTGTTCAGGTTTAGAGCAGCGTTTGGATGGGTTGATTGAGTCTGGGGATGGCAAGAATAATGGGTCTTTGGTGGATGAAGTGATGAGTCAAATGCAAAATATGAGTGTGAGTAGGGATATTTCTACAGCTGAAAGGGAAATGTTGGGTATAGAATCTTAGAGCTAGCCTACACAGTCTGTCCCTCTTGCTATGACTACCCAGGTAATGATAGTTACCTCTTCCTTAGCCCCTTTCGTGTTTACCTCTGCAAAATGTTCCCTTTTCCGTACTAAGCCGAAAAGACTTGATCTTGTATCCTAGACTTCCCTGAGAAAAAGAAGACGAAGAAGAGGAGATATTTTGAATCAAGCAATTAGCTTATTGTTCTCTTATTAGTTTAGGGTATATATAGTGCAAAGTATATAACCTAGAAAGGAAAATTAATATCCTAAGTATCTTCTAATTAAGACTAAATATCACTCCAATATATGCACAATATTTCCTAGTTATTATAAGATTCTAACACTCCCCTTCAAGCTGGAGCGTAGATGTCATATGCTCCTAGCTTATTATAAATATATTCAATACAAGGACCTCTAAGAGACTTTGTAAGGATATCTGCTAATCGATTGTTTGAACTAATGAAAGAGATAGAAATGCATCCTGATTCAATCTTCTGTCTGATGAAGTGGCAATCTATCTCTATATGTTTCGTTCTTTCGTGAAACGCTGGATCATAAGCAAATAAGCAATGTGAAGTGCTGCTTGATTATCACAAATCAATGTTATTTGTTTGATGTCTCCATATTTTAATTCTTGAAGGAGTTGCTCCAGCCAAATAAGCTCACACGTAGCTAATGCCATGACTTGGTATTCTGCTTCTGCACTTGATCTAGCTACAACAACTTGCTTTTTACTCTTCTAAGATATCAAATTTCCTTCAATCAGAACACAATAATCCGAAGTGGATCATCTATCAGAGGGAGAACCTGCCCAATCTGCATCAGAGTATCCAACAATCTATGAGTGACCCCTGTCTTCATACAGCAAGCCTTGTCCAGGAGTTCCCTTGATGTACCTAAGAATGCGAATCACTGCATCCCAGTGGCTATCACATGGTGATTGGAGGAATTGGCTAACCACACTTACCGCAAAAGAAATGTCAAGTCGTGTGATTGTGAGATAGTTTAGCTTATCAACCAGTTTTCGATATCTACCAGGATCTTCTAATGGCTTCCTCTGTCCAGAAATAAGCTTAACATTTGGATCCATCGGAGTATCCACATGTTTGCAATCTAGCATGCCAATTTCTTCTAGCACATCTAGATCATACTTCCTTTATGAAATACAAACACCTGTCTTAGATGGTGCTACCTCAATCCTTAGAAAATACTTAAGATTTCCCAAATCTTTGGTCTGAAAATGGCTAAACAAATGCTGTTTGAGTTGAGAAATCCCCTCACGATCATTTTCTATTATTACTATCATTAACATACACCACTAAGTACATACACTTGTTGTGATCTCCATGTCGGTAAAAAACTGAATGATCAGCTTCACTGCGATTCATCCTAAATTATTTCACAACAACACTGAATCTTCCAAACCATAACCTAGGAGATTGCTTCAAACCATACAAAGACCGATGTAAACGGCACACTAAGCCAAACTCCCCCTGAGCAACAAAACCTGGTGGTTGCTCCATATAGACTTCCTTGGCCAACTCTCCATGTAAAAATGCATTCTTGATCTCGAGTTGATGAAGGGATCAGTGATTAATGGCTACTAGAGATATGATTAGTCGGATAGACGTAATCTTAGCCACAGGTGAGAAGGTGTCACTATAATCAAGGCCATAGATTTGAGTGTATCCCTTAGCAACAACATGAGCTTTGAGACGATCAATTTTGCCATCTGGACCAATCTTGACAGTATATACCCAACGACATCCAACTGTACTTTTGCCTGTGGGTAATGGGACAAGTTCCCAAGTACCATTAGAATGAAGTACAGTCATTTCTTCCTTCATAGCCTGACACCACCCTGGATGTGATAATGCTTCACTTACAGTCTTAGGTATAAGGACATTAGATAATGAGGAAACAAAAGCATAATATGAAGGAGATAGGCGATGATAGCTTAAGAAATTGTAAATAGGGTGTGGATTCCATGTGGAACAAATACCTTTCCGAAGGGTAATGGGAAGTGTAGTTTTCTCTACTAATGGCATGACTGGGGTAGGAGGTGATATTGGTGTAGGTGATGAGTCATAAAGTAATGTACCTGCATCATGAAGAGAGTTAATAGTGGGGTTGATCTGCAAAGGGCGACGTGAATAAACTTGAAGAGGACGAGGAGTGGCTGGAACAAGAAGAATAGGGACAGGAAAAGCCGCAAAAATAGAATTCTGGTTGACTGTGTTTTCAGAGAAATATGGAGAGGTCTCAAAAAAGGTTACATCTGCAGAGACAAAGTACTTCTGAGTGATGGGGTTATAACATTTGTAGCCTTTTTGGAGACGAGAATATCCTAAGAAGATACATTTAATTGATTTTAGTTGAAGTTTGTCTTTTCTAGGAGTATGATCATGAACAAAACAAGTACAGCCAAAAAAACGAAGAGGAAGACTATAAGGATCCTGTTTTGGAAACACAATAGAATGTGAACTCTAATTTTGCAAAATAGAAGAAGGCATGCGATTAATAAGAAAACAAGCTGTAAGAGTAGCATCCCCTTAAAAACAAAGTGGAACATTGTTACTAATCAATAAAGTACGGGCTGTTTCAATGAGGTGCCGATTTTTTCTTTCGGCAACTCCATTTTGTTGAGGAGTGTGAGCACAAGAAAATTGATGAATTATTCCCTGAGAAGACATAAACTGATTAAAAGGGTGAGAAAAATACTCTTTAGCATTATCACTATGTAACATTTTAATGAAAACTCCAAATTGATTACGAATTTCAACACAAAAAGTTTGAAAAATAGAAAATAATTCCGAACGATTTTTCATAAAAAGTAGCCACGTACAATGAGAATGATCATCAATAAAAGTAACAAAGTAATTAAAACCTAATGCTGAACTAACACTACCAGGTAAATCCACGTGAGGTGTGTGATGCATAGCTAAAAAATTGAATCTTTAATTTCAAATGTTTAGTGGGATCAGCAGTGGGATGAAAGAAAGATGCACTGGTGTCCCTGAAAGAAGCTGTGTTACTCAAAGTTTCAAGGAGGTATTGATTTTTGTGACATCCATACATTCAATTTGGCTCTATTGGCGAAGCAATGTTTTCAGTTAGTCAAATATCCCCATTCTTTGTTGGCTCATTGTCTCAAAGTCAAGTACTATCCCCACGCTTTTATTTTGTAGGCGTCGATTGGTTTTAAACCAAGTTATACATGGCATAGTCTGCTGGAGGCCATGTGGATTATTGAAAGGGGTACACGATAGTTGGTGGGGAACGGAGATCAGATCAACATCTAGAGGGATAAGTGGGTTTCAAAGCTTAAGGGTTTTAGGGTATGTTCCTCAATCAATGGCCTTGATGAAGATGCTTGAGTTTTTGAGCTGATGGATCTAGGTGCATAAACTGGAATGTGGCGACTACTTGAAACTATTTTTACTCCTCTAGAAGTCACCTTTATTTGTTCAATCCCTTTTTCAAACCTTCGGGATTCAGATGCATTAATTTGGCATTATACTAAAGATGAAGTATATATAATTCAAAGTGGCTATCACATGGTTTTGGATTAGATTCTTACTCCAAGCATCCCATCCTCTTCATCTGCAATTCATCCTGCTCTGTGGAAGAAAGTTTGGCATTTGTCGATACCCCTAAGGTGAAGGATCTTTTATTTCAAGCTTTAAAGGTTATTCTTCCGGTTTCGCTTTCTCTTGCTAGTAGAGGGGTCCAGATTGATCCGATTTGTCATGCCAGTGGTGTGGAAATGGAGTCGGCTATCCATACTCTTAAGTCCTGTTCCAGAGCTGCTTTTGTGTGGCAGCTTTGTCCGCTTCATCTTGAGCCGACTAGCTATTGAATTGATAGCTTATTAGAATGGTTTCGGGGGCTTTATGGTAAGTTTGAGGATGCACAGCTGGAGGTCTTTGCAATGATCTCATGGGCTTTATGGAGAGCATGAAACCAACTAATTTTTAAGCATCAGTTCCTCTCTGAGATGGATATAGTTAACCAGGGTATGCGGTTGTTGCGGGAATTCCAGGAGTTAGCTATGGTAGAGTGGATGTCTGTCGGGCCTGCTGTCTCTGGTCCTCAACAATGGTGTCCTCCTGGAGTTGGCTGATTTAAACTCAACACTGACGCAGCTATGGGTGGCGATAGGAAATGGGGCTTGGGTTTTGTGATTCGCAATGATAAAGGTGAAGTAATGGGAATTGGTACTAGAGTACTGTATAAGCAGATGAGCTCTACGGAGGCTATTATTTTTTGTGTTCAAAAGACAAAGGAGACGGGATTGCAACCCTTGTTTTGGGATCTGACTCACAAATCCTTATTCAGCATCTTCAAAGCAAAATTTTGCCCTATAGTGAGATGGGAAATCGTCTTCTGACCTTTGATTCAGTTTGTGATCATGGTCATAATTCCTTCTGTTCTTTTGTCAGTAGAAGGTTCAATATTGTTACTAATTCACCACATTTGGCATAATTTACTATTTTGTTCCCTAAAAAAAATGGCAACTGGGTATTGATGCCACTAAAATTGCTAATAATAATAATAATAATAATGATTCTACTATTAATGGCATCAATATAACTTATAAAAAAGAAAATTCATTAATAGGAGTGCATAGTATAAATAAAAATATAATCCAAATGAAAGTAATCCTGTGACAAAAAAATATTTTGAAAACTAATCATTATGATTTAGATAATGGGTTCCATTCTTCGCAAAGCAAACTCTCTTGAGGCTAACCTTTTTGCCTTTAAAGACAAGCGGAGATTAGTCAAATTTACTGTGGACCATTTGAACAGGTATAGACTTGAATAACTTATGTAAGTATGAAAAAAATAAAAATAAAAAATATATAGTTAGTTATTTTATATATTTATTAATTATTACTTAGGAATAAAATTTTTCTAATAGAATTGACATTAATATTTTTTTATTTTACCATTAAGGGTAATTTAAAAGAGTGATGATAAATTAATTTTAATAATAAAATTACACAAAAAAAATAAACCATATAGAATTCAATTGGATTCTCTTTCTTAAGTTATACCATACTAAATACATAATTTCATTCTTAAATGAATTCTAAGTAAAAATTCATTTTAAATGAATTTCACAACTCTAATTCATTGAACCAAATATTACTTTATTTCTAAAAATAAAAAATAAAAAAATAAAAAAGAAGAAGAAGAAGAAGAAAGAAAGAAAGAAAACCTACGTTATTCCGATAGGCTATAACCGTGCGATGGTCGGAGTCGTTAGTTACAGCAGGCTTGGACTTTTTGGGCTTGCACCAATAGTTACTTTAAATTAAAGAATCCATACAAAAAAAATTAGATCCACATTGATGTACGTGCGACATAAGATTTTTAAATTTTAATGATATTATATAAGAATTTTAAATTTTAATAGTACCAAATCAAATTTAATTATTAGTTAAGAATTATAAATAATATTAATTATTATTCAATTATTATAATTAATGTATATTAGTAAATAATTATAAGTATTATAATATTATTTTTCAATTAAAATTATCATAATATGAATATTAATTGTCATTCAATTTTCATATTAATATGTGTTGGTGAATACTTATAATTAGCATAATATTATAACTTTTTCAATTAAAAAGAATGAAAATTTTGAGGTTATTATCAAATTAATATGTATTATATATAACTTATTTTTAAAATTAATATTATTAATACATAATAATAAAATATACTAAAATAACAGTACTAAACTCTTTAATAATTTCTAACTAACACATAATACATCATTTGTGATCCTTATTCTAATACGATTATTTTAAATCCATTATATATATCTCAAATTTATTCCAAGAAGGGTGATGAATTCGTAATTATTAAATATTCAATTCTAATTACTTAATAAATATTATTATAATACTGATATTGATTATAATAATTATTTTTTATAATTATTAATTATTATTATAAAGAAAAATTTTATATTTAAAAGAGTCGATAGAAAAGATTAACGGTGAAAATATTTACTAATAGTTTTATTAACAATGAATGTTCACATGTTCAACATTCATTTGTTTTACAATTGCAATTATATAATTATTTTTATAGTAAATATTTACAAATACTTTAGATTATAAATTTTTCTCAACTAAATTCTATATTTTAAAATACCATTAGACAATATTTCTAATATTATTGATAAAGATATTAACCGTATAAATCACTAGTAACTCTTAAAAATAAGCTAGACGCATATGCTACATAACACTTTAGTTTTAGTAATTCACATCTAAATTTATAATAATTAGGTGTGATTTGATTGATTTTGTCATTTGTATTATCTTATAATAGGCTAGCGTTATTACTCATGCTATGCATGATTTTAATATAAAATTTTTTATTAATTTTAAATTTTCTAAATTATAATATTATTAACTATTTTCTATTATTGTAATATATTGTGTAATTTTATTTGAATTTATTGCTTTATTTGTCTAGAATATATGTTTTTTTCTTTTTTTTCTTTCAAATTAAAGTATATTTAAAACAAAAATTAGATGCATTTTTAGTATAAAATTCTAATTGTGATAGGTTTCTTCCAACTACATTTGTTATAAAGCTATATTTGAAAATTTTAATATATTATTCAAATCACAGTTAAATTTAACTAATATATTTTGAAAATTTAAATAAATTTAACTAATCTAAACTATATCACAAATATTTTAACTTTAAAAGTACTTAGAGAATGCAATTTAAAAATTTTAAATAAAATAAAATGCATTGTAAAAAATATATTCTAGCTATAGTTGTTTAAAAACTATATTTAAAATATTTATATATATCATATCATTCATCACATTTACTAAGTGGTTTATTATGCAAAATGTTCATTTAAATTAACTTTAAATTATTTGAATTGAAATCAAAATATTTAATCGTTGTTTAATTAAAATTTTATTATTAATTTTTATTATTAATAATTTCAAATGATGATAAATATATTGACAATAAATAATCATGTATTGTATACTGATTGTGATAATTATTTATGTAAATTAATTACAATTAATAAAAAAATTAAAAGATGCAATTCTATTTGGTTCTACGATTATATATTTGTGCAACGCATAGATAATTTAATAAATATTCACTTTAATATGTAAATTTAAACTGATATATGTCAATTTTTATTAAATTGATTTGTAGATAAATAATTTTACAATTTACAATATTTAAATTTAATTTAATAAATATAGTTAAAAATTATATAAATTGTAATTATGATAATAAACCATTTTTGAAAAATATATAATAATAAGAATAATGTTACAAAATAAAATATTCCATTTAATTTTATTTATTTATGTATTTAAATAAAAATTTATGATTTTGAAATGACTATTTTTGTGCTAATTATTTATTTAATCTTTTATTAAGTTAAATGATTATTATTTCTTACTATATTATTAATTATTATGTCTTAGCATTTATGATTTTGCATTTATTTATAAATTAATTTCAATCGGTATGAAATTAAAATAAAACAATAAATATGCCATAATTATAAATTTTTAAAACATTTTGTAATCTTTGAAATCTTATATGCTATAACCTAACTATTCTAATTCTACATTATACTATTAAATTTTTTTGCAATCTTACATAGCACTTTCTAGTTAACAATTAATATAATACCGTCATCACAAATTTTTAAAATATTTTGAAATCCTATGTGATATAATTTAACTTTTCTAATCTTATATAGTAAAATGATGTTTTATATTTCAAGCAGTTAAAGGATGCAACTTGCTTTCTCCTGGCCATGTTTAATTGTTTATTTATATTTTTTTAAAAAAATAAAAATGATAAACGTGGAGCATAAGCAGTCTCTCACTAAAAAAACTCCAGTAGTTGTGTATATACGATCTAATGCTATGTGAGAGGAAACATCAAAGAAGCTTCTAAGATTTCTACAATGTGTGAAGTTTCAGTTTGAACATACTTACAAGGGCTAAACGGGCCGTTTTGTCTCATCAATTGTAGAAGTTGTAGAGAATCTGCTTGGAAAGTTCCTCGTCATGCAACACGACAAGAGAATGCATGTTTTATAAAAATGAAAGTTTCCTAGTTAGGCAGTTCATACATAGGAGCACCTTGGGTCAAGCCTGACAAAGGGAAAGACAGAAAAAGGAAAGTAAGTCCATTAGCTAGTGTTAGAAATTTAAAAAAGAAAAAGTACATAAACAAGGAAATGGAGATTGAGGAAATGAGTAGCTATGAAGCACTGCCCCTTCTGTCGTTGAATCATGTGTCGTTGTCGTGTAGATCTGTTTGGGCTTCTACTTACTTCTATGAGGAAGTTTTGGGCTTTTTTCAAATCAAACGACCTTCTTCTTTGAAGAAGTTTAATGGAGCTTGGTTAGTTTTTAATTTCATTTTCTTCTTCTTCTTCTTCTCTCTCTCTCTCTTTATAACATAAATTAAAAGGTAATTGTCATTGTCAAATAGGAGATATTCAATTATTTGAATTAAATTTATGTAGGTTATACAGTTATGGCATTGGAATACATTTGATTGAGAACTTAGCTCTAGAAGAATTTGACCCTATTGTCGAACAACGTTCAATTAATCCCAAAGACAATCACATATCCTTTCAGGTAATATTAATTAATTATTTATATTAATATTTAATATATAATTAAACATCTACATTTGACATTTTTAGTATAATTAAAAATTTATTTAATAAATTGATTATACTTGAGCTAATTGGTTATTATAAATCTATATTTTTCTAAAATGTAAATATTCCACAGTGCACAGATATAGGCCTTGTGAAGAGGAAGTTGCAAGAATTGGGAATAAGGTATGTGACAGCAACTATTGATGATGATGATGGGAATAGAGTGGATCAATTATTCTTCCATGACCCAGATGGGTATATGATTGAAATATGCAATTGTGAAAATATCCCAATTACTCCAATTTCTTCTTTCTCTTTCAATTTCAACCCTACAAATATGAGAAGCTACAAAGGGACATTACCCAACAAATGTGGTTTCATGGAGAATGTCATGATGGAAAGCTTAAGCAGGGACATGATGGATATTTCATTCTAATACGCTAAAGTTTCCTCTTTTTTTTTTTTTTTTTTTTTTTGCTTCCACAAAAATGTCAATTTCCCTTTTAGATGGAGCATTATGTAATGTAATTATAAATTCTTGAGGAAAATTCAATTACCATATTCACAACTCTTCCTATTTAAATTAGTAAATGGTTGTTTTACTATATTTGGACTTTGTAATTTATCGTAGGTTTTTCTCCTTTTTAAAGATATTTATTTATTTGTAACAATTAAAATTTTAAATTTTAAATTTGAGAATAAATTTATAATGTTTAGACAATCTTTGTTTTGACCATAAATCTGAAAATCAAGCAAAGAGACATAGTATATTTTTGAAACTCGTAGCCACTTTTTTTTTAATCATAAAAATTCGCGTTTCATGCGCATTGACCTAGTGAAAAATTGGACTAAGTAAGAATAAAATGTCAAATTCATAGATTTTTTTACCAAAAGTTCGTTTATAGTTTTTCTTTTTTTTTTTTTTAACTTAAGTTGAGGGGCAAATTGAACATTTTTCCCATTTTATTTATTATTTTAATTGCCAATCACTCCATGCAAGCAAGCCGCGCACGAGGAAAATATCATATTAGTTATATCAAGTTAAAGGTTCTGTTCAGCAATAGTTTTTTAATAAGTTTTAGAGTTTTAATTAGTCAAAATGTTGAACAGTGTGTAAAAAATTGCTCGGTAATATAACGTTTGGACTAATTTTTAGAGATTAGAATAGTTTTTTATGAAAAGTTAACTCTTATAATGTTTAGTTTTTAGGGTTTCATAAAAAGCTATTCAAACGTCTAACAGTTAAACGCCACTAAAACAATTAAGAGCTATTAAAATAACTAATTTTATTCAACACAACCAAAATCTTAATAACAAGAACATGGGTAAAAAAAATATACATTCTATGGCCATGAATTCGTTATATATTTTAATGTTATGACATGTCATGCATTATCCATTAGGAATTTTCCTTTGTCAATGTTAGCATGACATTTTTCATGAAAAAAAAAAATTCAGAAATTGCGAATGATAAATTCGCAATTAATAAAAAATATTTTATTTATTTTATAAAAATATATCAACAATTAATAAAAAAATATTTTATAAATATTATTTATTTTTATAAAAACTACTCTTTCTTATTTGTTGAGATTTGTATTTCTTCTTGATTATTAATATTTTATTTTTGTTTTATAGATGGATGATAAATTGCTTGCAATATGTGAAGCTGCAATTGCAACTGCACATTTTTTTTATTGGACTAATGTTTCTTTGATTATTCTTTTTGTTTGTTTTATAGAAATATGTGTTTAAATACATCTATTAAATCGCTAATGTATAAATATAATTACTAATATAATAAATTTTTAAATTAATATTTTTGTGATTATTTTACTTAAAATTTAAAAAATTTTTATTAAATATTTTTTAAAGAAACCTTAATTAGTATTCTTATTTATATAATACGTTCAAAAATATATACACCAAAAAATACATATAAAAGACAATATATGTCATAATTTATAAAAATAATTATATTCTTAAAAGTCATTTTACATTTAATAGTAAATGCTAATAAAACTCATCAGATCATATTATCAGATATCAATTAGAATGAATAGTTAAATTAAATAGTCCCTTAATTGAATTTTTTAAATTATTGAGAATAATAATATTTTTAATGCATATTGGCAAGATTTAAGATCTATTTGGCAATATCAGTTGTTTTAATAACTGTTAACTATTTTACTAACTGTTATACTAATTGTTAAATGTTAACTTACAACTAGCTAATTACTGTTTATATATCAATTTAAATTAAAAGCATTTGGTAAAAGCAGCTTTTTAATTTAAAATGACAAAAAAGTATATTAATTATTTAATTAGTTGAATTAAAAAAAGGATTTGATTGTCAAAAAAATTTAATCAATCTCTATAAAATGCTAAACTTTCAAGAGTATTTGACGTTTTGTAAAAAAATTATTTTAATCTCTAAAAACTATATTATAAAAAGATACAATTATATTTTATGACTTAATAAAAAATATTAAAAATTAATTCAAAAGCTTTGGCAGAACATGCTTTTAATAAAAAAAAATCCGGAAATGGTAACTTGAACACCACATTATATGATTTTTTTTTTTTTTTAATTGCCAATCATGCATTATCTGTTAGGAATTTTCTTGTATCAATGTGCATGACATTTTTCATGAAAAAAATTTCACAAATTCTGAATGATGGAAAATTGTAAAATTTGTATTGGAAACTAATTTACTATATATACATGCTATATTCACTTTATTAATATATAAATATAAAATTTTGAGATATTGGAGTAAAATTAATGGTTATAGTTATGAAAATTGATTAGACAATAATTGCACAATCAAGATGAAAATGAAGTTTTATATATTAAATTTCATTTTATAACTTTAATAAGGACATCCACTAGTTTATAACATTCCACTTTCTTTTTTTTTTCAAAAAAATTAAGCTAAAAATTCCAAAATTATATATAAATATGGGATACAGATTAATATATTTTTATATTTTTATATGAAAAATCTAATAATAAAGCATTTATACAAAGAATAAAAAAATACAATCTTAATTTGAAATATCTTATCGAATTGACAAAATATAATACTTGTGCTATAAGCAATAACTTGCTCCACTTGGTAACCATTTGTGGCCACTATTCAACTCCATGGTTTTTTTACAAATTCGATTTGATTACTTTCAAATTTTTTCTTTAGAGGATATCTGTATTTTTTTCTGCATAACTATTCAAATAATAAAATATATTAGACAAAATTACCATAATAGTAATAATAATAACTCAAAACTAAATCTGAGAATAAAATATCAAAATATGGGTAACCATAACTCAAAATTAAACTTGAAAAATTCCAAAGGCAATAATAACTCGAAATTAAATCTGAGGATAAAATCTCAAAATATAAACAATAATAAATTTCAATATTTGAGCGATAATAACTCAAATTTAAAAACAGATCTAAGAATTATTTGTAAAAAAAAAAAAAAAAAAAAGGGCCCATAGAAGACGAAAACAAAGTTTTTTTAAATTTTAGATTTCGAGAGAAAGAGAGAAGGCTAACACAAAATTGAACCTTTTTATTCATTTATAATTTTAGATAGTTAATGAAAAATTACTATTATTGCAAAACCATTTCAACTACTTTTTTTTTTTAGCATTTTGAGATTTTGAGGTTTTTCCGATTTTGAACTTGGATTTTTTTATTGCTATTAAACAAGCGAATATATTGCTCTCGCTGCGTTTTGATAAATAAGAAACAATGAATTTAATTTATTGTAAAAGAATTTTAAGAAAAATATTAGTGGATATTATTTAGTAATTATGCATGTTAAGGTAAAAATGCATTCAAATAAAATTACAGTTTGATAGAGAAATTTCTAGAGAAAGATAGATCAAAGATAATTGATGTAAAGTCAATGGATAAGATCGTGGTTGGTTTAAATGGACGACACTGTTTATTGAATAGTGATTGTAGTTTCCATTTTAGTATATATATAATGTCGGCTGCTTCTTCAATTCACTCTATTATAGTTCTAACAATTTTGCTTCATGTAAAAGAGACTATCTTTCATGGCTTGCGTTGTTCATCAACATCAAAGTTTGCTTTATCCTTGTTGATGCCCTTATTTCTCGATGGAGCAAGAAATAATCTATTGTCTCTTGCTGATTTCAAAACTAAGTTGTTTTAGTTGCATTGGTTGCTTGAGTGTTTATTTTGACTTTGCTACCCATATTCATTGTGATAGTCAATGTGTGACAGAGGCAACCAAACCTTGTTTACTCGGAATTATCAGTAGAATACTGAACATGGCAACAAATTTAATGATATATAGATATTCTTGAACATGATGGCTGTCCAAATCTTGTGATGGGAATTAATTGATCGTTTTGGATTGCTAGTATTTTAACCAATTTATTAGATTTAATAGTTTAACGAATTTATTATTATTATTATTATTATTATTATTATTATTATTATTTATTACGGAATAGTCAGAAATAAACTTATAAACAAATTACTAATATTGTAATTACAATATATAGAAAATTTGCTTGTTAGTGATTGGCGACAAAAAGCATTACGTTACCATTTATCTTGGAAGCTATAGATGTTGGAGAGAATCTGCTTGGAAAGTTCCTAATTATCCAAAACGACAAGAAAATCCGTGCTTCATAAAAAGGGAAGTATGCTAGTTAGAAGGTTCATAGATGGAAACAACTTGGCTCGACTGAGAAAGGGAAAGAGAGAAAAAGAAATCCCATTAGCTATAGAAAACAAAGAAAATTTACAGGTACAAAGAAATATGGGGATTGAGGAAATGAGCAGCTATGAGGCACTGCCCGTTCTGTCGTTGAATCATGTGTCATTGTCGTGTAGATCTGTCTGGGCTTCTACCTATTTCTATGAAGAAGTTTTGGGCTTTGTTAAAATCAAACGACCTTCTTCTTTGAAGTTCAATGGTGCTTGGTTAGTTTTTAACTTCATCTTCATCTTCTTCTTCTTCTTGAAATCTCCATTATTTACAAGAATGATAGTACAAGCGAAACTGAGTTGGCAATTTTAATGCAGAACAAGAACTTATTAAATATAATTTGATTTATACGTAGGTTGTACAATTACGGCGTCGGAATACAAATACATTTGATTGAGAATGGAGCCCTTGAAGAATTTGACCCTATTATTCAACCACGTCCTATTAATACCAAGGATAGTCACATTTCTTTTCAGGTGAGATTAGTTAACTAATAGAGAGAGATTAATAATTAATTATTAATCGGTAGAAGCAAAAAAAAATTTTAACCTTGAAAATTGTTTGAAAGAAAGTGCTAAATTATGATTAGAATCGGTAGAAGCAAAAATAAAATTGACGATTGTAGATTAACTTTTAATTATAAATTTCGACCACCTCTCTATTTTTAATTTTGTATTTGGTACTATATTATAGTTGCTATTAAGAAAAGGATCCTATTTACTATTTTGGTAGAAGTAATTAATAAAAATATTTGTGAAATTGATAAGGATTTTTCTAAAATATAAATATTCCACAGTGCACAGATATAGGGGTTGTGAAGAGAAGGTTGCAAGGATTGGGAATAAGGTATGTGACAGCAACTATTGATGATGATGATGGGAATAGAGTGGATCAAATGTTCTTCCATGACCCAGATGGGTACATGATTGAAATATGCAATTGTGAAAATATCCCAATTACTCCAATTTCTTCTCGCTCTTTCAATTTCAACCCTAGAAGTATGAGAAGCTTCAAGAGGGCAGTATCCAATATAGAGAATGTATTGATGGGAAGCTTTTTTAAAATATTAAAGTGGGCATTTAAGAAGTCATTCAATTTTTTGACATATCTCTTAGTTCTTCCTCGGTAATTTTAGTTCATTTAAGTGTATTTCTAAGTGAAAAAAAAAAGGGAGTATTTTACTTAGTTTAATTAGGAGTGCATTGATTAGGTTTTTCCGATATTGCTTCTTTTTGTTCTTTGCCATTATGTAAGAGAAGAACCGTAAGTTTTGTTCTTTTCTAGTAAAACATTCTCTCTTAAGGGTTTTTTTTTTTTTCTTTCTATGTTAACTTGTGATCTTGAGATATAATATTAGCTTTCAAATTATACTAACCAATTTTTCTTACAAATGTCAATTTCTCTTTTAGATTATCATATATACATTTCATGCTTCAAGAGTTTTTATATGGTGAAGCAATGATTCTATGTAGGATATTTATATGGAATGGAAACCAACGGTAAATAAGTAATTGTATGATCCGCCTTAAAAGTTGTTACTGAGCATCTATTTAATTATTCTAACAGTTTTTATTTATTTTAATAATTATTAATTATTTTAATAGTCATTAAATGATAGTTGTTTAAGTAGTGGTTGAAAGTGAAATTATTGAATGAAATAGTTGTTTGATTGACAATCAAATTTAAAATGACAAAAAAAAAAAGATATTGTAATATTCACTTAGAATTTTCATTTATATTCATAGAATTAAACTCTTTCATATATAAAAGAAAAAAAAGGATAATTTCACTAGACCTAAATTTTCAAAATTTAAGAGAGAAAAATTTAAAAATTCACTATTTTATAAATAAAATTAAAAATTTTAATATTTTAGAGGATCAATATATTTATTTTTTAATATTTTTTTGTTCAAATGCAAATATATAAAAAAATATTTTTTTTACTATTAATTATAAACAAGCCAAGCATAAAAAATAATAAAAAGAAATAATGTGATGAAGAAGGATTTTAAATTAATAAAGGATAGGATTGTCAAAATTTTTTGTAAAAAATCTAAAACGCTAAATGTTAGGTAAGATAATATTTTAAAAAATGCTCTTTTTTACTATCACTGGATGAGATGGACCGGTTGTAATTCATTCTCCCTTAGCTAAAAGTCTCAAGTTCAAGTTTGGGCATGTAAATTGCCACGCTGGTATGAAAATATTAACTTTTGTAGCTATAAAAACTACTTCAATAACAATTAGATAGAGGTGTGCATGGATCGAATTGGGACGAGATTTATATAATTTTCAATCCTATCTTAAAATATCAGGACATAAAAAATAGAATTAGGTGATCTAGTTAAAAATCAATTGAGATTTTTCGTAATATGCTAAATTATTTTTATAAAAAAATGATTAAAAAATTATTATATTCATCGATTACAATCAAGTAAAATTCATTTATATAAGTTTGAGTAAAAAAAATCAAATAATTAATTCAAACATTAATGGTCTACCATTAAAGTTATAATAGAAGATTTTAAGTAGTTTTTTCTAGTTAATAAAAGAACTAAATATAATAAAATAAAATAATAAAAAAATTATGGACGTAAAAAAGTATCAAATAATTTTTATGGATATAATTGAAAATTCATTAAAAAAAGTCAATTGAAATTTTAAAGAAAAAATAGGACAGAAATTCTCGTTTTTCAGGACGGGACGAGATGATACAGAATTTCAATTAGTACAGATCGATTTTAATTAAAAAATAATACTATTCTATAATTACTTTTGGAACAATACTATTAAATTAATATCAAATATTACTCAAAATGAAAAAATCAGGACCGTTTTTGAAAACAAGTCGGGATTCCTACGATCCTATGCGCACTGCTACGTTGACGGCCTATAACTATGTCTTCAGTTCTTTAATATTATTTTATTATTTTTTAAAAAACTAATATTATTTATGTATGTAAAATTGTCTTTGGTTGTTACCTGAAACTTATATTTTATTAATATAAAACTTATTTCATAAATACCTAAAAAATTATCATAAATAAAATTTAAATATATTGTATTTCATTCATATCGAGTTCGAGTCATCGCTACCATAAAAATTATCACAAATTTGATAAATGTATTTAAAGTGAAAGGCTACCTCCTTTTGTATAGTTCACAGTGTTATTCCGGTTCACTGTACTTTCTATGTATATTTTTAATATTACTTTTTATGAAAATTAGTGTAAAATTCATATTTATTTTTCTTTTTAGTATTTTCTCAATTCTTACTATAATATATTTTTTTAAAAGAAATCAAATTAAAAATTTCATGAAGTGGAAACTATATGCTAATATGTGATATAGAATAATATGTTTCCATATATTTATACAGGAAGTCTAATAATAAATTAATTATACAAAGATTAAAAAAAAACATAATCTTAATTTAAAACTTCTGATTGAATTGACAAACCGTAATATTTATGTCATGTGTGATCACTTGCTCCATTTAGTGGCTATTCATGGTCACTGTTCGACTCCATAGTATTTTCACAAATCCGATTTGATTACTTTCAAATTTTTTGCTTTTAAAATCTACACTTCTTTTTATATAACTATCCAAATAATAGAAAACACTGGACAAAATCATCATCATAATAATAACAATAACTTATAATTTCATCTAAAAACAATCCCCAAGACATGAGTAACAATAAATCATAATAACATTTTTATTTTTTTTGTCAATTGTGCGATATACTTTTTTTTTTGGATAAGTTATAATTCAAATTTGAAAACTTATTATAAATTTTATCCTAATTGAAATGAAAAAAAAAAATTCATGTTTCATATTATATAGAAGGACAAAATGTTAAGTTGACCTTTAACTTCGAATTTTAATTCTATGAATTTAGAAATTTAATAAATTTTATTAATCGATTAATGATTCTACTAATCAAATTTTAAAATTAAAAAATTCAATTAATTTCAATAAAAAATCTAAAATAAAATTGACAATATAATATGTTAAAATCAATTAATTAACTTGACTTTACTCTTGTCCTTGTAATTAATATTAAAATGATATGTTTTTCCATAATAAATGTGGTAATAAATATTAAACTGACAATATATAATACTAAACCTTCATATTTGGAATTATATAGTTTTGTTTCTATCTTTTCTCCGTTGCACTGCTATATTTTTCTACTTTTCTACCTATACTTTTTGAAAATTAACTAATATGTCTCTATATTTATTATTGAATTTGTAGGAAAGTACTCATTTTCATTTGTATTTCTAAAATTTTTCAAATCCTAAAATTTATTATTCAACAGTGATTTTGGATCTCATTTATATATATATATATAATGTCATGGGGAAAGAAAGAAAAAAAAATCAATAAATGTCAAAATGCAAAATTAAAGAATACTTTTAATCTTTTTTTCTACAGTTTATAATAAATATTTTAATTACACATTGCTTATTTTAATTTTAATCATATATAACTGAAAATTTATTACTTCTTTTTTGGGATTCCACAATTTAAATTATTACTAAAAATGCATTATCCATTAGAAATTTTCTGTATGAATGTTTACATGACATTTTTCATGCAAAAAAACTTGTGTAAAATAAATTGTGAAATTTATATTTTATATATATATAAATTTGATTAATTAACAATACATATCTTGGAACATTTTTGAGATATTGGAGTAAAATTAAATATTATAGTTATGAAAACTACTTAAATGCCAATTAGGTAATCAACAAAAGGGAGGAGGGGTTAAAGTTGGAGTTTTTCTTATCTCTTAATAATTTCAATAAAGTCAACTGGTTGGTTATTGCATTGGTCTTCTATGATATTGGCATCGTAAATCAATGTTATAGAATAAATAAATGTCCAGACAAAAAGAAAAAAGAAAAGAAAAACAATAAATATGAAAGAAATAGGGCTCAGTCTATCTTTCCGGCAAAATATGCAATTTATTCAAAAATTAATTTTTTTACAAATTACCCTTTAAACTTGTACTAAAAATACAAACAATGCAATTTTTATATCAAAAAATAAATTATTTAATATAAATTAAATATAATTATAAAATTAATTAAATATTTATCTAAAAAAATATAATTAAAAAAATAATAAATATTTTTCTAACCAAATATTCCAATATAATCAAATTCTATATTTTTTTCAAATAAAATATTTGCTAAATTATTTTAAATCAAATAGGGTAAATTTTTATAATTGTTATTATATTTTTTAATAATTTTTATTTCTAATTTTAAATTTTTAATATTCATCTATTGATCATGTAACATTAAAAGTATGAACTAAAAGAGAAGGATAAAACAAACCAGCCTCCATTGAATTTGAAAGAAGAGGGACGTTTGAAAAGAACAAATCCCAAAATTTCTTCATAAAAGAGCGTAGAAGTGCACAGCAAAGAAATACGATTCAAGAACAAAAGCGGCAATGGCTCATGATAGCTGCTTACTTTCTCAATTTTCATTTCTTTGGTTTTTTTTAAAAGAATAATAAGAAAACTTTCCTTTTTATAAAGTTTGAAGTTTGGGAATGTCTCACGAATTGGAAATCAAATTTTGGAATGTTTTTGTATTTGTGTATGATGAGGAACTTTCTTAGCAGATTCAATCAATTCAGCTATTAGACAAATAAAACGCGGCATTGTGTTTCATTGGCCTAATGCAATAGTAGGGTTAAGAGATGAAAGAAATATTTATACACTTCTTATTATTATTTAGTCCCTATAATTTATTGAAATTAATTATTTAATCTCTAGTATTTATGATAAATTTAAAGAGTAAAATGAATATTAAGTTAGATTGAATTTGTTTTTTGTTTTTTGGAATTTATCCTTTTCTTTTCCTTTTAAGATTTGTGTGGACATTGTGTTTGGTAGGTATAACTTGAGATTATAATCATCAAATGAAGCATATCAAATAAATGTTGAAAAATTCGTCAAATACACTACTTTTAACCGATTAAGGAGAAATATCAAATATATTTTTTTTGATATAAAAATAAAAAGAATTATGAGAGATTTCTATCCTGAATTTAACGGTTTTGATGGTAACAATGATTTTTTTTTTTTTGTCAGAATGTTGAAGCAAAGAAATTTTATAGATCATTGAGGAATTGAATGGAAGATTGTTATTTCGAGTCATTCATCCAAACAAAGAAACCGGTATATTATGGTTCGTGGTCCCATTTATCCAAGTGTACACCGGCATTTCACTGCAACTTTTCTTTTTTATGATAATGAATTAATCTAATGGTGCAAATAAGCTATCAATAAGGTATTGATTAGGGTAATAAGCGATTTCAATTTTTATAAATGATTTTTAAAAAGTGCATTTTGTTAGAATGATGAAAAATTTTTACTCGTTACTATCCAAAAAGATTATACTTTCTAATTATAAAAAAAAGTGCGAATAAGCGTTTTAACCTTTTTTAATTGTAATATTAATTATATTCGGCGATGAAAGTTCTACTATCATAGTAGATTATTTTAAGTGAAGAACTTGAACAAAAAATCTAGTTCCCACATATGACATCAATTGATATATACTGAACAAAAAATCTAGTAATTTTGCACTCCCCTACCAGCATGTTCATTAATCTTGAAATCTATAAACCTGTACTTACCAAAAGTTCCAACTGTATCCTACCTAACACTTACACTTGCTAACTTCCAAATGATGAATTAAAGCATTTTAAAGATTCAAGACTCTCAATCTCAAATATCTCAACAATGTGATATGTTAGTAACAAATAGCCCTATTACAGACAGAACCGTAACGCGGATATACGTATCGTACATTAGAAGACACTGGAGCTTCCTGTTCGTATTATCGCGTGATGTGATTTATTGTAATAATGCAATATGCTAATATATCATCCAACTCTTGTACTGTGAATGAGACTTACAGGAAATATCATTTTTTTGTTCTTTTAAATCAATTAATAATAATATTATTGAAACATCCAAGAAATTTCTAAATAATGACTTACCTTGATTGGCTTGCTTATCTTTGAATCACAATCCAGTTTGATTAAATGAAGGTGAAGCAAACTAGATTTGTTCATTAAAATATCATTTTCAAATTTCTATTTCTCTGAAGCCAACAAGGTACTTCTTTGATTTGAAATAAATTTTTTTTTTTAAAAAAAAAAAAAAAGAAAAAATATTTAAGGAAAGTTCCTCACCACCCAAAGTGTGAATTTGAACTGAAAAGTAATTTAGATAATTGCAAACTTATTCCTTTATAAAACGTGGTTTACTACTTATCTTGTTCATAGAAACGAATCAGCTAGCCAAGCTTGATTAAGTGGAAGACAGAAAAATTAAGTTCAAGTGTTAGAGAGAGTTCAAACAAACAAACACCAATGGAGATTGAGGAAGTTAGCAGCTACGATCCATTGCCCCTTCTGTCCTTGAATCATATTTCTTTGTTGTGCAGATCCGTATGGACTTCTATGCGCTTTTATGAAGAAGTTTTGGGTTTTGTTCTTATCAAACGCCCCTCTTCTTTCACATTCAATGGAGCCTGGTTTGTTTTTCTTTCTTTTTTTTTTTTTAGTTTATACTTTCATGTTACAGGATCAATAGATTCATATTTATATAAACAAGTTCTTAAATACGAACCTTCACTTATTTGAATTGAATTTATGTAGGTTATACAATTACAGCATTGGTATTCATTTGATTGAAAACCCAAATATCGATGGTTTTGACTCCATTGTTGAAGCTCGTCCAATTAATCCCAGGGATAATCATATTTCTTTTCAGGTAATTAAGATATACAACAAAAAATATGTGGTAATCTCATAAACTAGTTAAGATTGGTTATATAAATCTTTTCTTTTCGTTTCGCTTCGTTCATAACTAATAAACTTAATCTGAGCAATAGTAACAAAATTAGTTTTGAAATGTGACTCACAGTGCACAGATGTTGGGCTTGTAAAAAGAAGGCTACAAGAAATGGGAATGAGGTATGTGACTCAAGTGGTAGAAGATGATCATGGGAATAGAGTGGATCAAATATTCTTTCATGACCCAGATGGGTATATGATTGAAATATGCAATTGTGAAAACATCCCAACTGTTCCACTTTCTTCTTGCTCTTTCAATTTCAACCCTACAAATTTGGGAAGCTTCAAAAGAACAGTACCCAAAAAATGTGGCTTCGTGGAGAATGTCATGATGGAGACCTTGAGCATCGACATGTTTGACATTTCATTCTGATCAGTTCAAAGATTGGGAAAGTTTTCAATTCCTTTCTCGCTTCAAAAAATTTCAGTTTCAAACTTTTTTACATGGTCTTTCTTAATATTTATTTGTTAATTGAGTCATTTTATTATATGTTTGATAATAAGATTGTGAGAAAGAATGATACTTTGTATGTTTTTCTTTTTTATTGTTGAATACCTTAAAAGCCAAGATATGGGCTTTTGTTCTCAGTCAAAACGAAAACAGTTTGTAGTTATATTATATTGTTTAATCACTGAAATTTCAGCAATTTGTTGTGTTATATATATACATTCTTATTTTTATTTTTAGTTCCATTTTGTAAGTATCATTTATTTCGTTCACTGGTTTTTGTATATTTGGTTCAACCTATGATTGAAGGATAAAAAAAAAAAAGAAAAGGTAAACAATTGGGTTATGCTCCTTTAGCAAAATATTAATCATCTATTTGACAATACTAGCTGTTCTAGTAACTTGTTGACAACTGTTTAAATAACAGTTGAAAGCAAGTATTCGATAAACACAACTGTTTAATTGACAATTAAATTTAAAATGACAAAAAAAAATTAAAATTTCCACTTATAATCATAATATTAAACTCATTATATTAAAATAAACTTATTATCTTTTATAGTTATTTGTAAAATATTTATTGTATTTAACGTAAATAAAGTTAAAATTAAAAAAATATCATTTGTTATTCGTTAAAACACTGAAAACAAGTAATTTAAGAGACAGAGGGAGTAATCTATTATAACTTACACAATTTAGTATATAGTCAATTTATTCAATAATTGATTACTTCTTCTGTTTCAAAATATAAATTATTTTTAAGTGATTATTTTGTTCTAAAATACAAATCGTTTTGAGTATTCTAAAGAATAATAAATTATGTTTTTTTAATATTGCCCTTATTTACATTTAGATACAATAAATACTTTTATAAATAACTATTGGTTTTAAGATAAAGAATAATTTGATTAAATTACCTTAATTTTTTTATAATTTAATATAAAAGATTTATATTTTAGAATAAAGAAAGTATAATTTAGATAATTTATGGATAGTATAATCAATTTACTCAAAAATTTACCTAGACAAATTGAAAGATTTTATCAAGGGACGTGAAAATTCAAATACGATAATTATTTAAAACTGAAAAGAGTAAAATGTTATTATTGAAAATTAACAATTATACTATCATTTATTTTTAAATAATAAAATGCAATTATATTTAATTTGAAATATTCGGATAATTTAATAAAAATAAATAAAATTATTACTTCTCTTTTTCACTATTTTTTTTAAATTACTGAGATTCAAAAAACATAAACTGGTCAAATCAAACCCTGTCGTTCAGACAAAGTTTAAAGTTGAACTATCCCATAAAAAAATTGCGAGACAATCACAAAAGGTGTTTGAGAAGACACAAAAAGGGCTAACAAATTAGAGGAAAAAAATTAGAAAATTTGATTGTAAGCTACTTTTGGAATAATCGTGAGTTGCAATTATTATTTTATTATGTTAATTAAAAAAATTTTTTATTGAACTTTTTATTTGGAAAAAATAAAAATAAAAAGTCCTTGGAGATTGGTTAAACCAAACCAGCCTTACTGAAAAAATCAAATCTTAAAAATTGGCTATTGATTAATAGGCAGTGGAATTCATATAATGCAATTGTTACTGCTCATAGACCTTCCATTATCCAAACGGCTACAAAACAAAAATCAGTTTTTTGTGTTTTTTTTTTAATTAAGTTATATTGGTTAAAAATCAAATTCAATTGAAAAAACTAACCTTATAATTCTTACTATTCTAAAATGAACCAGCTCGGTTTTCTGTTTGAACCGATACTTGAACTTCCGAACATCATTTTGGTTATTTGATCTATTTGTAGAAAATCAAACCGAAACCAGTAACTGATTTAACAAATTGAATTTGTTGAAGTATTCATCGAACCGAACCTGGTCTGTTCGGTATTCGGTGAACCAAATGAAAACGAAAAAATAAAATAAAAAAGGCAACGGTCTTGCAGTACATGTTAAGGAAATTCCCCTTCAAAAACCACCATTACTATAAGCAGAGACAACGCAAATGGGGACGATGAGGCTGGATTTGAAACTTGTTTCGGTTGTATCGTTCTTGCTTATCTCGACGGTGTCGTATGGCTTTCCTGCACCTCGTTTTTTGCTTGATCGATTATCTGAAACTGGAAGCAGCAATTACTTGACCACCGAAGAGCTCTGGTTCAGTCAGACTCTGGATCACTTTTCTCCATATGTACTCTTCCTTTGCTCTTTTAACCTCACAATTTCGCTAATAAAATTATGTTTAAACAGATACTTTTGGGTTCAATTTGAAGTATGATTACGTGGTTTGTGAATTCTAAAATGGATTTTGGAGATTTGAGTTAATTTTTTGGTTGATTTTGATGTTTTGCAGGATCATCGTCGGTTTTCTCAGAGGTATTATGAATTCCTGGACTATTTCAGAGCTCCAGATGGGCCCATATTTCTGAAAATTTGTGGTGAAGCTACATGTCCTGGCATAGCCAATGACTATCTCATTGTAAGTTATTCGAATTGTTTTATTAGCTTCTTTTCAATATCTGATTCAGTTTACTTTGTGTTAAGAAACTGAACAAATAAGAATTCCATTTCTCACATTTGGTATGTTGTTCATTATCATGTACTGTTATTATTGTTAAGCTTAAGGAAATGTTGGTTGTTAATGTCTAATTGAGTTTCAATTTTTAAAGTTTATTAAGATAAGATCCAATGAAGTGCAATTTTGTGTGTTTCTTATAAGTATGGTTTTGCATTTCAAACATCCCCAAGTTATGGATTACAGGCATTTAAGATTTATTGTTAGGAATTTCTTTTGGTCTCTTTTGAAGTGGGTATAATTGGTAAAAGGTAAAATAAATGCTGTGGTTGTACGCAGGTTTTGGCTAAAAAGTTTGGAGCAGCTGTTGTTTCACTTGAGCATCGATACTATGGTAAAAGCTCGCCCTTCAAAACGTCAGAAACAGAGAATTTGAGATATCTTTCATCTAAACAAGCGCTCTTTGACTTGGCTGCTTTTCGTCAGCATTATCAGGCAAGCTCTTTTGTGAATTCCTGAATTTTTTTTTTCCCATTTCAAAGATTATTTTGTAGGTGAAGTCATTAAGATAATACACAATGAGTCCAATGAATGCTCTCTCTCCAGCCGATGTAGTGAAGAAGTGCAGCATCATAGTTGTTTTATTACTGCAATTTGCTGCAATTAATGAACAGTTCCTACATTTTACTTTGGAGCTCTATAGCCATGATTTACCTTCTTTTTTTTCTATCAATTTTTCACAAAAACCATGAGCACACTTCTCAGATACACTCAGGCACATAAGATGTAAAATTTTTATGTGCACAGCTATGTGTGTAGATATCTTTATGCCTATGTACGAGGTTTAAGGGTGTCCAAATGAAAGCTCAAAATGTAGAGAGATGGTTGTCTTAGTTCTTTGAGATGTTAATTAGTGTATTTACAACTAGGCATCCCTTTTGCAGCCTATATTTGACCAGCAGATGTTATAATGGTTTTCCAATCTAAGTTGAAGATGATTTATCAATTTCTTTGTTCCTCTTGAGGACCATAGCTCTAATTATTATTCAATAGTGCAATTTTTATTCATTTTGGGGCTATTCAAGTTTTCATATTCTTTGATAATACTCAGGAATCATTAAACCTGAAGCTGAATAGAACAAATCTTGACAATCCTTGGTTTGTTTTTGGAATATCTTACTCTGGAGCTCTCAGTGCATGGTTTCGTCTTAAGTATCCTCATTTAACATGTGGAAGTCTTGCAAGTTCTGCTGTTGTTCTTGCTGTTTACAATTTCATTGAATTTGATCAGCAGGTAAGCACAATGTTGATTCTGTAATATAAATGTCGAATGCATCTTATAGCAATGTCCTTCTGCATGCTTGTTCTTTCTTTCTTTGTTTTATTTATTTATTTGATCCTCTGTTGAATGTTTGTGTTTTTCCCCTTTGTTTGCTTCACGAAAAAATTTTTCTGCTTCTGTTTTGTGTAAGCCTTTTCTTTTCCTGTCCATGCTTTGCCAGGTTGGCAAGTCAGCTGGTGCTGAATGTAAGGCTGTATTACAGGAAATTACTCGACTTGTTGATGAAAGGCTGGCATCAAACAGCAATGCAGTAAAAACATTATTTGATGCTGCTGAGGTTTGCTTTATCTGTTATCAAACTAATTTATCGCTTAAGAGTCCCAACAATGAGATGAACTACACACTAGATGGGGTTTTATTTATGCTTCTCAGCTCACATGACTACATTTTTATCTCTTTTGCAGCTTAAGATTGATGGTGATTTCCTGTATTTCCTGGCAGATGCAGCTGTTACTGCAGTATGTTTTGTTCATTTTTTTTTCTTTTGTTGCTTACTATCAAAAATTAGTACTAATCATTTTACTGTCATAATTCGCAGTTTCAATATGGGAATCCAGATAAGCTATGCAATCCTCTTGTTGAAGCAAAGAAGGCTGGAGACGATTTAGTGGTAAGCCTTACATTCTTGTCTTGCCATGATCTTTATGGTAAATTACAAAAATTCCCCTATCATTTGACAAAATATACACTGAGACTTTCATATGTACACACACACACACACACACATATTGATTGGTCTTCCTTGTTTACAAGTTCATCACTTTTAGTCCTTTAATTACAATTTAACCCCTATTTTTAAAATTAAAAAATCTTGTAGGAGTTTACCTTTTCATACATGCTCTTTACTCCAGAGGGATTAAAGTGTGCATAACATATGAAAGTTCAAGATGTTGTTTCATTAAAAGCTTAGGGAGTAAGGAATTATTTATTCCGTACAAAATAATAGGATTAAAATGTCTAGTATTTTAGTAGAAGGATTAAAGTGTGACAAATTTGGAAAGTTAATTAGCATAAAATTCGATTCGAGAAATGTGATCATCAAATATATATTTCACAAAAATGTCAGATTTTTTTTTTAAAAAAGAAAATTACACGATTCTTCAAAATGTAATTGAGATTGATTCTTCAGGGCACCTTCATTTTTTTTCCCTGTTATCTTGCATACTCCTCTGTGATAGAAGTTGAGAACTTTATTGATTTTGGTACTTCATTGGTCAATATGGTGCCATCTTTCCTTGGTTGTTTAATATACTTCTAATGGCAAATCAAAATGACATTTTTATTGCAGGAAGCTTATGCCAAATATGTTAAAAATGACTTCGTTACAAGCTTTGGTGTTAGTGTCCAAACATATGATCAAGAATACTTGAAAGGCACTGCTGTTATTGAAAATTCTTCAGATCGGTTATGGTGGTTCCAAGTTTGCACTGAAGTTGCATATTTTCAAGTTGCACCCTCAAATGATAGTATTCGCTCCTCAAAAGTTGACACAAGGCATGTTTTCTAATCCACCATGCTTTACATGCCTTATATATGTTAAGACTTTTTTTGCTTCTAGAAAATATATAAAATGTGGAACATGACGATGTTGTTTTAATTTGGTCTTGTCGTCTATCTGCAATTCAACTCTCTTATGTTGCAGATACCATTTGGATTTGTGCAAGAATGTCTTCGGGGAGGGCATCTATCCTGAAGTTGATGCAACAAATTTGTACTATGGGGGCACAAAGATTGCAGGTGCAAATATATATATATATATATATTGTGACTCTTTTATTTTGTTGAGTTGACTTTTTTGTCTTCTTAAATGTGTTTCTCTACTTGTACCATTCAATATATACATCAGTCTTTCAAATGTCTACCCGTTGGATTGCTTATCATGCAACCTCTTTCCCATTTGCTGATGTCCTTATTTTAAGAGCAATCATTTGACATTTGAAACCAAAATTCCTGTCTGTTGCTCACAATGCACCACAAAGGAATGCATAAACCATAAAAATAGAAGATCCTTTATGACTTGCCTACAGTGTAATAGTTTCACCTGAAATTCTAGTTTTAGTTAATCCTTTTATATTTAATTGTCCTTGCAATAGCTTCTAACACAGGGAAGTAGTGGTTTTCGTGGTCAATTTGGGGACTGATTTTGGGCCAGCGTCATCAGTAAAATTTCTCGTTTCTGTTGTTGAAGTGGTTTTGTATGACAGAGATGGAGTACGGATAGTAAATCCCTGAGTATTTGACCAAGTTTTTGTTTCCAAGAAATGAAGCTGTAGATGCTGGATAATAACTGAAGTAAATTTTTGAGGAAAAAGAAAATGTTTCTGTCTAAAATATACGCAAGTTTTAGAAGATAATAATCATATAGCACACAAGGGACAAATTGTCTCTATATTGTTGCCTCGATGAAAGCATCATCAAACATACATTTATATATAGCTTTCTTTTGCTTCTTCGCAGGCTCAAAAATTGTTTTTACCAATGGCTCCCAAGATCCCTGGCGTCATGCATCAAAGCAGATCTCATCACCTGACAGTAAGTTTCTAATAACTTATCTGGAAATATGATCCTAGGAAATGGAAAGTGGAACAATTACTTTGATTTGGAATTTAACATTTCTATTATTTTGCTGAACTTAACAATTTTCCTGACACAGTAGAGCAAGTCTAGATGTCAAAAAATGCCTTTGTTCAGATCCATTCATGTTCACCTTTTCATCACATGAAATTTTCAGTATGGACACTGCTTCATAAGTTCATGAACGGTAGCAATGGGTGTGCAATCATATAGTTGAACAACAGTTTCGATAATTGAAATCTTTTACACCTTTGAAATAACAATTGAATCAAAACCAAATCTCAATTTGGTTATTTTGGAAACCGAAATAACCAAATAATTTTAATTAGCTAATGTTAGTTTGTGTATCACTAACAAAAATTTATATAATTAGATACTATTATTAAATCATTAAATATTGTATATTTTTGGTAAAGGTCATTATAAATATTATATAATTAATAAAATTATATTTATATGTCAATTAAAATTTGGTTATTTCAGTCATTTGAGGTAACCAAATGGAGAGCTGAATTTTCTATTACCTAATTAACTGAACTTCATGAATTCGGGTTCCGTTATTATTATAACATAATAGTGCATTCCCTTAGTTCTTTTCATTGTTCTGCCTCAAAGTTGAATTTTGATTATATACTATTTTACTTGATGTCCCAAGTGTTTATAGACTACTACCCTAGATTTAGTTATTCTTTCACTGTAACTTTTGATTCATGCTTATCTTTACTGCTATTTAGATTTTAGATTTGTTATACCTGAATAATCTAATGGCCACATTATGCAGAACTGCAATGTTAGAATCATGCAAGACAATAATATTTGTAATATCTGTTTATTTTCAGAATGTTGATTGATAACTTTCTTTTAAACTTCATAGTGCCTTCCTACATAATCACTTGCCATAATTGTGGTCATGGGACTGATTTGCGAGGATGTCCACAAGCTCCTTTAAGCGCTGAAGGTACTTTTCTTTTTTCCTTATTTGCTTTTTGGTAAACGAAGGAAATGTAGAATTTATGTTGAAAATTTGTATGAAGGTAGTAAAACATGCTTATTGCGATCTTAGGTTTTGCATATTGTCATTTACCTTTCAAATGGTTCGAAAAAGATTTGGACCCTAATTGGGCCATAACTTTTATTGTGAGATCGTCTTTGGCCAAATGCATAAGTTTAACATGTATTTTACAAAATAAAACCTTATAGTACCTCAAACTTTATGCGGAACCTATTATGCTCTTGAAGTTACAAATTTTGATAATATTGTATCTTCTTGATACTAGAAAAAACAGTTTTTAGTGTTTTTAATATTTATGTGCAAAATATTCACTTGATATGTGGTTAGTATAATTTTTTGAACAATAATTTTTTATATTTTTCAACTATTTAATTAATCTAATTTTATAAATTTAAATATTTAGTAGAATAATTTTTGCAAGTTCTAATATTTAATGGATATAATTTTGTGAGTTGAAGTATTTAATAAATCAACATAAAAGTTGAGGGTGCCACAAAGATTTTTGACGTAAAGTATAAGAGTAAATTATGCATTATGTCCATCATCTTTTTATCTTTCTTCATAAAATGCAAAAATACATATGTACCCATGGCTTTTTTTTTTTTTTTCCTTTTGGACAGTGATTAGTTCCTCTTCAGTCTCCTCTGATAGTTATTATCTATTTCAGGTAATGCCCAGAACTGCAGTTCTCCAGATGCAGTTCATAAAGTAAGGCAGCAAATTGTTGAACACATAGACTTGTGGCTATCACAGTGCCATTCAAGTGTAGGAGTTACATATAGTGTCCTATTTGGAGCAACGATGCGTAAAAGTTTCTGAATTGGTTAGTTATCTTACCTTTAATCTCATGTATGAACTTCTCAAGGGATGTTAAGTAGCTAATCTATAATAAGGCTCCATTTGTTTTTAGAAAATAACTTACTTTTGTAAAATGTTTCCCTTGGAAAACTTTTTTCAAATAACTTATTTTTCATTGTTTGGTTGCAATATTAAAAATTAAAAAATATTAAAATCTTTTAACTTATAAAATTATAAAAACGTTAACAATAATAGAAATTTTGTATTTTAGAAGTTTATTGCTAAATACAATGGAATCTCAATAAATTAATACTCGATAAATTAATAATCTCGCTAAAATAATAATTTTCTCTGGTCTCAAGTTAGGACTAACGTGGCAAATTAATAATTCGCTAAATTTATAAGATAAGACAAATAAATAGATTTATATAGGTCTCATTTGACATATAAATTAATAATTCATGATCTTTATCGAAATATTTTGTACATAATTCATAACTAACTAAGTAGGTTTTTGAAAATATAAATCTAATGTTATTTATTTCTTTTTAAAATTTATATCACTTTAAATCTCATTTCTAATATTTTTTAGAGCATTAAGAAAATTCGGTGTGAGGTTCTCATATTGTAAAAGAAAGTGATATAAGGTAATTGTTGCTTTCAGAGAAGATTTATATTGTACATGTAACTAGATTAATAGTTGAGTAGATTTATACTGTGTATGTAACTTAGTTAATGTTAGTACATGTAACTACATTAATAGTTGAGTGGATTTTTACATTTTATTGAAATATGTATAAAATATTGAAAATTTATCAATGAAAATACATAAATTTAATTAATATGCATGATTAATATTTACTATATATAAATTAGTGTTCGCATATATCTAGATCAGTATTCACATTATAGAGATATAAGCTATATACTCTATAAATTAATCATTATTAATATACACGATTAATTAATATCTCGTTAAATTAATAAAATTTTACGGTCCCGACATTATTAATTTATAGAGGTTTGACTGTATGAGAAAATAAAAAAAATGGTAAATCATGGAAGTCTCATATGATTGATAATGGTAGCCGATGATAAATGGTGACTAGTGGTAGTGACTATTTCAAATTAATAAATTAAAAAATATATATATAGTTCTAATATTATAATAATTTTGTCAATATTTGGAAAATATTTTAGTCTCTCGAGAATAAGTAATTTTCCTTTAAAATGACTTGGTTTTCCTTTAAAAAAAATATTTTATTGTCTTATTTTTCTGAACGTAGTAAAAAATGTAAAAATTGTGAAAAATAAATTATTTTATGGGAACAATGAAGCCTAAAATAAAAGAAAAAGGACTAGAAAAGAACTAACCTTTAGATATTGAGTCTGTTCAGCAAATTTAATTGTTTTGACAGCTGTTAATTGTTTTAGTGGCTGTTAGCTGTATAAGTAACATTTCATGAAACGCTAAAAGTTAAACGTTATATGAATTAACTTTTTATAAAAACCTACCCTAATTTCTAAAAGCTAGTCTAAACGTTATGTTAAAATTCAATTTTTTAAGCAGTATTCAGCGTTTTGACTAGTTAAAATTATAAAAGTTATTCAAAAAGTCATTACCGAATACCGCCACATTATATAAATGGTGGTGGTGGTTAAAGAATGTGGAAGAGGAATTTAAAGATGGAAGCCGGGCGAGTTCTCCTAGTACCCGAACTGTCCAGAGCTATTTAAAGCAGATTTTGGATATTAGTTAAACAGGATTGAGATAGATAACGGTATTGAATCTAATTACCCGTTATGGATTTGGGTATTTTGGATCTTCACTATGATGCTTATTTAGATAAACGAGTTTCGAATATATGTAAAGGTGTTCATGGATCGACATAAATAGCCCAAATCGATTCAAAATTGTGGTTTTTTAAAATATTGGTGGTTTGGTTGGGTTGGTTTAAAAATCAATAAAATTATTGGTTTGGTTTACAATTTTGAAGCCAAAATTATTTAAGCCGAACCGAACCGAACCGAACATATGTATAATATTATATTATTGCTACTTGTGCATTTAGATTAGATTTATTTTTATTTTTAACAAGTCATTTACTTTGTATAAGGAGACAGGCAGTGCCTGGTGGTCGAGTTTTTTTTTTTCTTTTAAAAGTTGTTTATATATGTAATTTTTCTATTAAAATTTTCTAATTAAGAAATATTTGTGGTGTGCAAATACTACTCATCGTTATATTATAATAATAATAATATATTAAGGATGAAATTGAGGAGAAACTGTAGAAAACTTAGAGAGAAATTCTGGAGGAAAATATTCTTATTCACTCTATCATACGTATAGGTACAGAGGTATTTATATACTTTCTAATCTAATAAAGTGATAAAGATAAATCTATTTAACCTTATCTCTAATCTAACA
>CANUEP010126002.1:0-14390 GCA_947857235.1 Jatropha podagrica | reverse complement strand
TTTAGGTAATATTAATTAGTTCAATTTATGTGACCAATTAACAAACAAGAAAGCAATAAAGCTAAAATTAAAAATGCAGAAAAGCAGTAAAGAATCGCAAGGAGCGTAAGGGAGAAGGAGCGTCCGTCAACACAGACCGGGGTCGAAAAACAGAGGCCCGGGGGCCAATTTATAGGAAAAAAAGGACCCGAGGGCGGGCGTGCCCGCCCGGCTGGGGCGGGCGTGCCCCACCCTCTTTTTCTTCACTCTGGAAGCTTTTTCGGGAGTTTCGGACCTCCAAAAAAATATTCCGGGACTAGTTCCACGATCCTCATAATTTTTCGGACATTTCAAGTACCATATTGGCATGCTTTCGGTGAATTTCCAAAATGGCCTTTGGTCCGGCCGGGCTGTTTGCAGTCCGGAAAAATAGGCTTTTTGAGCCTAAAAAATTGAGTATTCACAGATGGACCAACCTTGAGTGCTGGATGGACCGAGCTTGAGTACATTAGGTACCGGATGAATTGGGCTTAATAGGTATTAGGCTCGGATGGACTGGGCTTTGACAAATATTTAAGTGCCGGACTAACATTAAGTTGGTGGAGGGACTAGGCTTAAATTGACAAAGTTTGAGTTTAGTGATTATACCTTATGTCTGGTCAAGGTTGAGACATCTATTTGTGCACGCATGTGGCTTTGGACTTCCTCGGTTCGCCTTCTCGATCAAGGAGATTGAGTCTTCCTCCAAAATAGTACTAAGGATGGGCATGAGGGCCTGATTAAGTCCTTAATTAATTAATTATTTAATTGATAATTATAGTTATAAACTAAGGAAGTCCAAAGTGCGATTGAACATCGAATGATCAACATTTGAGAACCAAGTCAAGTTTTTGACTCAATTAAGGAAATGAAATAAAAAATCAAACCTTTCGGACTTAGAATCACATTTGAGGGAGAAAGAGTCATTGATGCTTGAGAAACATTCGATCAAGTAATGAAAGATACTAAATGAGGGTGAAGGAGGCTGAATTTATAGTGTAGAGGGTTGCCTGGCCAATGTCGGCTTACCCTCCACTTATGCTGATCACTTGAGCATCGATACCGGCACTGCGTCCCTCGGCAGCGATGGCCGATATTGACCACCCCTTCCTGCATCATCGATAGTAGCAAGGTTGATTTACATCCATGCCCTTTTGGTCTGATTCATGCTCCTCGGCTTTCAGAGGTCCGTTTGATGATCAAACGGTGTCTGATTGAGTTAGTTCTCATATCGTTGGAACCGTATCAAAATTTTCTAAATTCTGGTGCCAAAATCTTGAATAATAAGGGCATAACTAGGATTCAATATAGGTAGCGGTCCCTCGATCGAACTGACTGATCAAGATTTAGGGGAATATGTCACACAACCTAAAATCCTCAATAAATGAGGCTAGAGTTGCATACCCTTCAAATTAAACCCTTTCAATTCTCTATATTTCTAATATTGCCATGCATTACAAATATGATCATACATCGATAAATTGACATTCATGCATATCCTATTTTTTATTACTTGCTTCAATCCCGAATTGTCGATTTATATGAAAAAAGCCAAAAACCTAGTCCCTGAATCCAATGATTCGAGGAACATGGGGTTTTTACCTTATATTTTCCCAAAAATAAATATAAATTGAGGTGGTGACTCTAAAAGCATTACACACCATCAAAGTTCTCCAAAGAGCCAGCTCGACACACTTAAGTGTTGAACCGAGCCATGAAAAACAAAAGGAATCGTAAGGAGCTCCCGTCACTCTATAAGAAATCGACCAATGGGCTTGTCTAGTTAGAATCTTTGGATCTTTACCATGGTGCTCAATAGGGGAGTCACACTTCCATGTTGTCCTTTTAATCTGTTTAGAGCTTGAAAAGAGGCTCATAGTTTTCTACAGAGAGCCTTACATAAAAGAAGATTTCAAAAATAGGGATTAGTTGCTTAGTTATAGGAAAAAACCAAGGCTCTTGACAATGTAATAGAGTTCAGTTTCCCCCTCTTTAACAAAGAAACCATTGAGGGTTTTGAAATATGGGTCCATTTGAATGTCCCTATGTAACAGCCTATTTTTTAGTGTCGGTAATAGTGATTTACTGGTCTATGAATAGTATCATCGGTCCGGGACTTGGTATTATTTCGGTCTGAAAAAATTACTATGTGTGTGTATTATGTAAATTAATATTTTTGAAGCATGTTTGCATGATTGAGGTGGGTAGGGAATATTTCATGAATATTTTAGGAGATTTGCGGCAACTAATGAATATTATTTTTAGTGTGGTATATTAAGGAATAAATGAGGAATGATTTTTGTGGAGTTAATTTAATTAATTTGTGGAGTTAAATAATATTTAGAAGAGAATTATTTAAGGAATATTTAGAGCCTTTGGATTAGAATACCTTGACTTGATCTAAGCCATACACTTGTCAAATTTTGGTAATTAGCAACATTTGCTTTGTTGACCAAGTCAACAAAGCTTATCAACACATCTTCTCTTCTTCTCTTCTTCTCTCCAACGCCACATCTCCTTCTTCTTTCTCTTCCTCTATTTTCTTTCATTTTCCTACATCATAATCTCACCAAATCACGTAGTTTAAGCCTTAAAATGGCAAGTAAACACCAAGATTCAAGCTTGGAAGTAAAAGTTTGAAGTTTTAAGTTGAGGAATTTGAGTTCCTACCAAGAACAAGTAAGTAGTGATTTTGATTCTAAGAATTTAATTAGGAAATTCATAACATTTACATGTTAGATTATGCTTTAAATCATGCTCCTTTCTTTTCCTTTGATAAATTTTGAGTTTAATGGGAATTTTTCCTACTTGAAGTGGTTGGTGAACCCTCTTTCAAAGGAAAGGAAAAAGCTCTTCAAGTTTCATTTTAAGGTTAGTGCACTTCTACTTCTTTTCCTCTTTCATTTTCCTTTAGTTGTAACTTTTAGGTTTTTGATGGATTTTGGGGAAATTGGTGAAATGTGTTAGGGGATGGGTAATTGATTGTGATAATGTGATTATCCATGACTCTTAAGCATGGAAGAATGATTGGAAGGGAAAGAAAACATTCCTTTCCCCTCTAACTAAGAGTGGCCGAACCACTCACGATGAAGGACACTTTGTGTCCTTTGATTTTTATGGTTAATTTGTACTTGAATGAGTTTTGAGATGTGTTTCCTTATTATTTATGAAATTAATTTGGAAAGAAGTCATTTCGTCTTTGTTTTGGAAGACAGGCCAAACCTTGGTAAGGTTAAGGGCCATTGTGCTTTTTTTTTTTTTTTTTCAAGCTTAATTCTAATTTAAATGAGTTTATTAATAAGTAATTTAGTGATGGTTTAAAGCTTCAATTTGAATTCCAATGTGTAAGTATTTTTCATGGCTTAAAGAAGGTTTTGAAATGGTAAATTGGGTTTTATGGTTAAGTGTTCAAGGAAAAGGATTTAATGATTTTTAAAGAGTGATTTTAAGTTGATAATTAGTATTTTTAATGAAGGCATTATGAAAGAAAGGATTTTTCTTGAATCATGAATTGATTTTGATGGATGTTATAAGTTGTAAATTAAGTGATTTTGAAATAATAAGTGTTAATTACAAAATGTTTTTGAATGAGGAATGGTGAATGAGAAATAAGATTATGGGAGAATGCATTTATTTTAGGCTCTACTATAATGACTAAAATGTGGTATGATGAGATGTATTGCGATATGTGAGTATGCTCAGGTTATCAGCCCGTTCTATTTGAGGGAGCTATGATCGTATGCTAGGGTTATCAGCCCTTATAAATAGGCATGTGGAAGCGCCACTGTGGCCTATGGAAGCACCACCCACCAATCACACAACCGTGGCCTATTTATAAGGGATGTTTTGTAATTGGACATTCAGTGAAGGTGGCCTACGTTATTGGTCTCAGCCAAGTCCCATCCTTGCAAATACATTGTCCACATCATATTAGCAACTAAGGGGTTCCTGTGTATGTCAAAGTCCATAGGGAATAAATTTTTACTAGGTTCTGCTTCTATGAATTGAATTAAACTAAATTAAATGAGAAGTCCAAAAGGGGGGTAGACAGCTGGTTTTAGCTAGATTTCTATTAGTGGAGCTAAGGATGGGGTGTTAGATTTCCTCACCAAGTCCCCTTTGGTTATGATAATTGCATTCTCATAGGGAAACTTTAGCTTTTGATGGAAAGAAGTGGATACTGCTTTAGCATTGTCAATGCAGGGCATTCCTGAGAGAAGATTAAAACATGCAAGCACATCTACCACCTATATGGTATAACCATGGTTGCAAGTTTGATAGTGACTTCCCCAAGTTAGCCACACCCAAAACTGAACATAAAATCTTCAGTAGTTAACCTAAGGCAACTTGCAACCTTGAGAGTGCACATATTCAAGATCTCATGGCCTGCAAAATGGATTGCCATGGCTAGAGGGCTTCTTATAATGCAAGCGACTAATGCCTCTAGGGTTATGTCAGGACTGGTTTGGCACTGATATGTGGCCTTAACCAAATCTTGGTAGTGCACAAAGGATGACCGAATCAAACCCCTAGATTGAGACATTGGCTTTAGTTTCCTTTAGTTGCTCTAATATAACATTTTCAGGTTTTCGGCTAGCACTAGAGCTAAGGGTGTCTTTGGCTAGAGTGGTAGGGTTTGGTAAAGCTTCAGGAGAAGGAGATGGGTATTGTCTCTGCTCTAGGTGATAGCATTGATTTCCTCTAGTACGTCATTCTAGTCTGACACAGCAAAGTCTTAAGTGATGGGTTGAATAAGAGAGGCCAAGTCAATATTTGTCTTCTATCGCAACATGTGAATGTTGGCTTAATGATGGGGAAGTGGGTTTCTATTTATTTGTGGTCTGTCGAACGGGAAGGATTTGGCCATTGTCCTAAGTTCTTGAATCTTATGTCTTAGGGTTTTGTATTAATCTGTTTTGTGCCCTGCTCCCTAGTGAAGGCACAATATGCATTATGGCTATAGTTTTTGGGGATGGGGTTTGGTGTAGGTCTTGGCTTAAGTGGTTGTATCTACTTGTCATCCACAACCTTTTGAGAGATGAATGATAGAGGGACCCCCAATCTACAAAAGTACACTGCTCATATCTGGTGACTGTCTTGGAGCTGGAAGCCTAGTCTTCCTTAATCTGACCTAGTTGAATCAAATCTTCTATATTGGTAACAGTAGCAATTAAGGCCCTAAAGTCCAAAAGATTCAAGGTCCTTTACAAGTTCTGTATGAGGGGAGAAATTTCTTAACAATTATGTTAATCTTTTCTTGTTCAATTGTGTGGTCGAGCATCTAGGATGCTTTGCCCCTCGACCTCATAAGGAATGAGGAGGACTTCTAGCACTCTACTCGGTGGCTTCCAGATCTCTTTTAACAATGTCAACCTCAATGTTTTAATGGCACACTTAGTTGAAGGCATTACAGATCTTCTCTTATGTCTTCTTCTTAGCATTATCAAGAGCGACAAACCACTGCAAAGTTGCACCTATCAAGGATTGTTAGAATAACTGAGTAAGAACCTTATTATTCACTCTAAGAAGATTGGAGGCCCCCATATACATCTGTAAGTGTGTTTTGGGGAAGGTAGTGCTGTCAAACTTGTCCATACTCAGCATTTTGAACTTGGGCGATAGCCATGCCTTGAGGAATAGTGGGAGATAGTCTACATCAAATCAAGTCTTCATACCTTTTTATGCTCTCTAGAAATTTTTCAAAGGAGTCCATCCTCTTCATCATCTTCTTCACCTTAGGCGACACTAATTCTTACCAATCTGACTGAGGGTGGCAGTGGCATTAGAAGTGGCCCATTTTTCAAGAACAGACTCTTGAGCATTTTGATCACCGTTGGGTAGGACAACAGGCTGGTCATTAGATACCCTGCCTTATTGAGGACGAATAGTGCCGTTCTTGCTAGTAATAATCAGGATTCTATTGACCATAATTTTAGCACCAGGTTTAAGGAATTTTTCTACGGTTCCAACTGTACAAGAATTAGCTTGATCGGGCATCATTTGGGCCTCAAATGGACCTTTGGAAGCCTAAAAACCCTAATTCAAAGAACAAGAGTAGGGTAGTAATTTGCCTTGATCAGCATTAAGCAGCTTGGCGTGGTGGCAATTACTCATAAATCGATATCGAAACGGCTTGAACCAAAGGCCCTAATCAATACTAAAAAGGAGCATTTTGCTTCCGAGTAAGGGGACTTTGGTACCGAATGGCCCCTGACTCAGCACCTCTTGGCCTATAAATATAACATTCGATCCCTCATTTCAAGCACCTCTTGTTACTTGATTAAGCTTTTCTCAAGCTTCAATGACTCTCATTCTCTCTTTTTGCAATTCTAAGGCTATACAGTCTAACCTTGCACTTCTTCTTTAGTGGAGTTAAGGCCCAACTTGGTATTTAAAAGTTGATCCTTTTGACTTTCACTCACACTTTGGTCTTCTTAGGACCAAAGCTATTAGTTAATTAATTAATTTAAGAATTAGTTTATAATCCATTAATTAACACTAGTCTAATATAAGACTATAATTCAAGTCCTTATGCCCTTCTTTAGCTTTATTTGGAGGAAAACTGGACCTCTTTGGTAGTTACAATCGTGCAGCTCTGATCTGACCACATCACAAACACTAGGGTATAAATCACATAAAACTCAAAACTTTGTCAATTAAGCCCGGTCCATCCGGCTCCATATAAATTGTCAAGCCCGGTTCATCCGACACACAATATGCTTTGAAGACTGATCCGTTCGAAAAAACTACAAAACCAATCTTCAAACCAATTATTCCAATTGATACGAAATAGTCAAATGATGAGGTATATTCCAACTCTATAGGTAGGACCCTTAAACCAATCCACTAAAAGCATCCAAGGACCCCAAAAGTGAACTTTAGGATTATATGCGCCCAAAACATCATGAAATATTTTTTAACATGACATCCACAAATTCAAGCATTTCATGTCATAGGCCAAGAAGTAACCCTCAACACTAACCAATGGTCAAACCCAAACACCAACCAGTCCTTACTCGAGAAGATGTAACTGGCTAAAACTTCCCCAATTACCAAAAGCCTTAAATCGAACCTTAGCACCCAAATTCCTAAACTTTGGGCAATGTCTGAACCATGCCCTCAAATCTTGGCTCGTGCATTGCTTCCCCTTAACCTAAAGCCTTAAACATCGGTCTCAGCATCTTAAAAAACATAAAAGCCTCAAATAGTGACCTGAGCACCACAAAATATCAAAAGCCTTAAATCAAACCTAAGCAACCAAGGTTCTCGAATTGGGGCTGATACTCATGTCATGCCCTTAAGTTCTTACTTGTGCATTACTTCCCCATTATCCTAAAGCCTCAAATATCGACTTAAGCACCTCCAAAAACCCAAAAGCCTCAAATATTGACTTGAGCACCTCATATTACCAAAGCCTTATATCGAACCTAAGCACCCAAATTCCTAAACTAAGGGTAATGCCCGAGTCATGCCCTTAAATCTTGGCTCATGCATTGCTTCCCCTCTATCAAAATCATAAAAAATAGACCTTAGCATCGTAAAAAGCCTGAAAGCCTCAAATATCGACCTAAGCACCTCAAATTACCAAAAGCCTTAAAATCAGACCAAAGCACCAAAATTCCTAACCTGTGGGCAATGCTCAAGTTATGCCGTCAAATCTTGGCTCATGCATTACTTCCCCTCTACCAAAAACCTCAAACACCAACCTAAGCATCTAAAGAAATTCAAAAGGCTCAAGTACCAACTTCAACACCTTAAATTAGTAAAGCCTTAAATCAAACTTATGCACCAAAATTCCTAAATTGGGGGCAATGCCCGAGTCATGCCCTCAAATCTTGGCTCGTGCATTGCTTTCCCCTACAAAAAGCCTCAAAACACCGACCTGAGCATGTCAAAAAGCCTAAAAGCCTCAAATATTGACTTGAGCAACTCAAATATTTGAAATCCTTAAATTAGACCTAAGTACCCAAATTCCTAAATTGAGGGAAATGCCCAAATCATGCTCTCAAACCTTGTCATTGCCCTTAAATCTTGACTCATGCATCGCTTTCCGTTTACCAAAAGCCTAAAACACCAACCTGAGTATCTTGAAAAACCAAAAAGCCACAAATGCCGACTTAAGCACCTCAAATTACCAAAAGCCTTAAATTAGACCTAAACACTTGAGCTTCCCAAATTAGGGGCATTACTAGAGTCATGCCCTCAAGTCTTGATTCGCGCATTGCTTCCCCACTATCCTAAAGCCTCAAACACAGATCTGACCATTACTCAAAAAACCCAAAAAGGCTTAAACACCAACCTGAGCATTACTCAAAATACTTAAAGCCTCAAACGCTGACCTGAGCACCCTTAACTACTCAAAAGCCTCAAACACTGACCAAAACATGTCAGGATACTAAAAGCCTTAAATAGACCTAAGCACTCGCATTTCCTAAAGTGGGGACAATGCTTGAGTCATGCCCTCAAATCTTGACTTGCTCATTACTTCTCACTATCTTAAAGCCTTAAAAACTGACGTGGGCACCTTAAACCTCCCTAAGACCTCAAACACTGACGTTAGTCATCGAACCCTAATAGTGCATGCTTTTGAAGCCTGACCGATAGCTATATACTAATATGTCCTTTTGTTTGCTTCTTCCAAAGGACAAAAACATTGACTTTACCTATTAATCTTAGGGCTATTATGGAAGAAATGCTCTGGGACACAAAAACTTATTTCTGCAATATGTTGACTGTACAAAATACCTCTTTTCATAACACTATTGCTACTCAATGAGCAACCATTGTGGGGGAGGAAAGGGCTTTGATGAATACTAATCAGAATTATAATGGTCCTCTAAATCAAACTAGGGGATCAAATGAATAACCTATTGCCCCACCCAACGACAATCAAACTGCTCGAGGATCAGTTTCTGAGATAAGGACCACCTCTAATGATACAGTTACCCCAAGCTAGATAGGGGATGACTCTACCTCTCCCAAGGTGAAGAAGATGATGGAGAAGATGGAATCCTTTGACAAATTCCTCAAAAGCATCAGGAAATACTAGGACCTTGTTAGTGTGGATTCTCTTACACTCTTTCCCAAGGCTAGGCTACCAATTAAGTTCAAGGTGCTTGCCATGGATAAATTTGATGGCACCACATGCCTTAAGACTCACCTGAAGATGTATGTGGGTGACTTGACTCCTCTTGCTATAAATAATGAGATCCTTGCTCAATTGTACTATCAGTCAGTTATTCTTGTTCGCTAGTTAGTTGCCTTGGACAATGCCAAGAAGAGAACTTGGGATAAGATCTGTAATGTGTTCAACCAGTGGAACCACTACAATATGGAAATTGACATTACTAGCATGGATTTGGACACCACCAAACAAGGGGCCTGAGAGTCTTTCTCCTCGTTCTATATGAGGTGGAGGGGAAAAGCTACTGAAATGCTCAACCATCCCTCCGAGTATGAATAGATTGAAATCTTAGTCAAGCATATGCTCCGCTCCTACCAGAACGACTTGAGGACACAGTACCTTCTAGATGTTCGAGCTCTTATTGCCACCGCCACAAAGATCGAGGACTTGATCCGGTCATGCCATATTAAAGAGGATCAAACTTCTTCCTCTAGATATAAGAAGCCCCAAGTTAGATATCATGTAGTTCCTCCCATCACTCAAGAAGGTGGTGAGATTGCCAACTTGAATGGCTAAAGGCATCTTCGTCCTCCTCCACCTCCAAGATGAGTTGCTCAAATGGATAGATGCAACTTTATAGATCTGGCGGTCCCTCTTTCCTTTATCTTCTAGAAGGCTATGGATGATAAGTTGATTGAGCTATTGGAACCAAGACCTTTACCTAACCGCATTCCAAAGGCATTCAACCTTAACTCCTTCTACTCTTTCCACTAGAGGCCTAGACACAAGACTGATGAGTCTAAAACTTTAAGGCACAAGTCCAAGACTTGGTAAAAGGCAACCAAATAGTTCCCATTCTACCCCAACTGAACATAAACACCAACCCTCTCCCTCATCACCAAAATAATATCCACATGATTCACCAAGAGCCAGATTTGGACTTGGTCTCTCTAATCCACCCTATTCTGGGTAATTCATGATATGTCATTGACCTAAATGACGTACCTGAGGAGATCAATACCATCACCTAGAGTAGGGATAGTACCCATCTCCTCCTTCTGAAGCTCTACCCATCTCAGCCACCTTGGCCAAAGATATGCCCAATTCTAGCTCCAGACCTCAACTTTAAAATCTAGTCTTGGAGCAGCTGAAGAAGACCGAGGCCAATATTTCTATATGGGGGTTAATCCAGTCCTCCTTTGTGCACCGCCAAGCCTTAGTGAAAGCCATGAATCAATGCCAGACCTCCACTAATCTAACTCTCGAGGCATTAGTGGCATCAATCATAAGGAATCCCCTTACACTGACTCTTTATTTTGTTGATCATGAGATGTTTGCTGGGTAGGGGATCACAGCCATGCTCTATACATCACAATCCAAGCCAGGGGTAAGACAGTACCTATGGTATTAGTAGGTAACGGGTCGCCTCAAAATGTTTGCCCTCTAAAAGTGGCTAACTCCCTAGGATTAACTACTAAGGACTTTCTATCGTCCGATAAGATAGTGAGGGCATATGACAACACTAGGTGTGAAGTTTTAGGCATGCCCATCTAGAGGTCATAATCGGGCTCGCAGTCATGACTATTTCCTTTTAGGTAGTGGATGTCCAGGCATGCTTCAATCTCCTCTTGGGAAGGCCGTGGATCCACAAGGCTAAAGCAATAGCCTCGTCTCTACACCAAAAATTGAAGTTTCCCTATAAGAATACAGTGGTGACAATCAAAGGGGACTTGGCTAGAAAATCTAAAATTCCTTCCTTGGCCCTACTCTTAGAAATTCAATCGGAGCAAGCAGTCTACCCTCTGTCCAGCTTCTCCTTTAATTCAAGTCAGTCTATTAACGCAGAGCCAAGTAAAGAGATTTTTCCTATGGATTTTCATTCCTACCATAACCCACTAGTTACTGACATGATGGGAGCCATGTTTTATTTTCCAAGAATGGGACTCGGCCACAACCAGTAGGGAATGGCCTCCTTCATGAAATCCCTAATTATTGAACTTCCCTTTGATCTTAGATTCAAATTGACAGATGAAGAGCAAGAGGACTTAGAAGACTCTAAATGGTTGGCAAGAATAAGAGGTGAAACAAGGGACCGTCCGATATATCCCCATTTTAAAACCTTTAATGGCTACTTTATGAATGAGGGGGAATTAGAGCTTTATTACTTTTTTCAAGAACCTATGTATTGCCCTGTGACCAAAACACTAACCCTTAGTTTTGAACTTCTCTTTGATGTTAGGCTCTTAGTAGAAGACTGCAAGCATTGTTTCAAGCTCTAAACAGATTGAGAGGACAATATGGAGACATCTCTTTTTAACATGAGCATGATTACCAACCAAGTGGAAGCAGACCCCACAAACCTCATAGACCTTGACATTGCCGTTTGTAAGATCCCCACATATAATCATATCAAGCTAGTAAAGCAAAAGCTCTGAAGATAGAAACTAGAGATTTCCCTCAAAATTAAAGAAGAAACAGCCAAGCTATTGGAAAACAACTTTATTGAAGCCATTGATTACCTTACAGGGTTAGCCAACATAGTGTTGGTCCCCAAGAAAGATGACAAGATTAGAATTTGCATCGATATTGAGATTTGAATAAGGCATGCCCTAAATATGATCTCCTTTTACCTCACATTGACCTACTTGTTGATAGAATGTAGGATCCAATGTGATTTTTAGCATAAATTTGTATATAGGGTATAATCGGATACCAATCAATCCACCAGATAAGCCGAAGACCTCATTCATCACCGAATGGAGTACCTTTTGTAAAAGAATGATGCCATTTGGACTAAAGAATTCCTACACCAGCTACTAGAGGATGGCCACCATAATCCTTCATTACCTAATAAATAAGAATATAGAAGTATATGTTAATGATATGGTTGTCCACACCAGGGACAGGCCAAGCCACTTGATTTCCCTTGAACAATTCCTCTCCAGACTTCACCAATACAACTTAAAACTTAATCCTATTAAATGTCTCTTTAGAGCTCCATCTAGTATCATCCCGGGCTATATGGTCTCCAAAGAGAAATCAAGATTGATCCATCAAAATCTAAAGCCATCCTAAGATGTAACCTCCTAAGATGGAAAAGGAGATTCGGGGGTTCTTAGGCCGCCTTCAATACATTAGTAGATTCGTTTCACAGTTAGCGGATACCTATGGACCAATCTTTAAAAAATTGGTAAAGGATGCCCTAAAGACTTGGGATCACTAATACTAAAAAGCCTTTGAACATATCAAAGTTTATTTGTTCAACCCTCCAATTCTCCAACCTCCAAGGCCCAAAAGCCACTCCTCCTTTATTTATCAATAACTAATAAAGCCATACGTGCTATGTTAAGATAAGAAGCGCCGAAATCTTATAAGGAGAATGCGGTTTACTACTTGAGCAAGTGCATGCTGGCAACTGAATTAAAGTATAACAAGATCGAATGGCTTTGCCTAGATCTGGCATGGGTATGCACTAAACTCCAACATTTCCTCTAGTCTTACACCACTCACATCATCGCTGACCAGAGCCCCTTAAAATTCCTTATGGAGAGGAGGTCCATTCTTGACAATAAGATGGAGAAATGGACCAATATCTTTGTAGCATTTGATCTAAGATATATTATTGCGAAGAAAGCAATCAAAGACAGTGTGATAGCAGATCACTTGGTCGCATCCCTTAAAGATGGCAAAATAGCAAACATTAGGGTTTCGAGATGAAGACATCCTTCTAATCAACGCTGATCCATGGAAGATGGATTCCGATAGGGCCACCAACTATTAAGGTTATGGTGCTGGTGTAGTTATGTAACTCCAGACGAGGAGTAATTACCCTTTAGTATTAAGTTGGCATTTTAGGTCACTAATAATGAAGCATGTATTGCAAAGTTAGAAGCAACGTTGAGTATTCAGATCAAGTGCTTAACAATCTATAGGGACTCCGTCCTAATAGTCTCTCATGCATTGAAGAAATGGAAGATCAAGGAGAAGCAATTGGTTCTATACCTCAGACGCCTTGATCAATTAGCTCAACAGTTTAAAGAATAATCATCTCATTACTTACCTTGAGCTAAAAATCAGTTTTTTGATGCACTGGTTACGCTTGCCTCCATGGTTAATGTCAGTCTTGATATGGTCATCAAGCCTTTGAATATTCATGATAGCCAACCTATTGTTGTACTATCCAGCTTGCTAATAGAAAACCATGGTTCTGAGATATTCAAACTTGGTTAGAAAAAGAAGAATACCTCAATGGTTCCTTTAAATTTGACAAGAGAACTCTTCCAGAATTGTTGAAGGGTCATCTCAACAAGGATGGTGTTCTGTGTAAACAAACATAGAATTAAGCCCATCTTCGGTGAATAATCGAAGAAGAAGCTCAATAGATAATTGAGTGGGTACAGGACAAAAAAGAAGGTCGTCAGATGAATGGAATGGCTCTAGCATATAAGATCACCAATTAGGGTCATTATTGGCTCACCATGCAATCAGACTATGCCAAGTCTGTTTAGAGATGTCATAAGTGCCAAATTTATTCCAAGCCTAAAAAATACCTCTAATGGCTCTTTACCCCATTACTACACCTTGGCCCTTCTCAACTTGGGAATTGACATGATTGGTAGACTTATCCCTAAGTCCTCTAATCAGTATGAGTACATCTTAATAACCATCGACTACTACATCAAGTGGGTAGAAGCTTCGTCTTACCATGTCTTGAATTCTAAGAAAGTAGCTAAGTTCATCCAGACAAACATCATATGCAGATACAGTGTTCCTTTTGAGATCATATAAGATTCAGCATCATCAATCTTCACCATATTGGCCCCAGACCAATGGAGTAATGGAAGCAGCCAACAAGTCCATCACGAACATCCTCTAAAAGATGATTCACAATGACAGAAATTGGCATGAAGATTTTGCCTTTCAACTTATGGGGACAGAAAACCTCCATCAAAATGCCAACTATGGCGACCCTCCATTCACTAGTGTACGGGATGGAAGTGTGAACCCCTACCCCCGGCACACATTATGCGTAATGCGTATGTAAAAGGATAGAAATGCACTTAATGTGAGAGTCGCCACCTTGTTTAATTATTTAAGGGTAAACTAGGAAAACCCTAAATGACTCCGATTTTAATTAACCTAATTAACTAGATTAATTACCCAATGGTTAAAGCATGGTCTGCAAACCCGAGATGGATCCCGAGACTATGTCATGCTGATAGAAACTAACCAATAAGTGGATGCTTTG
>CANUEP010125948.1:0-16641 GCA_947857235.1 Jatropha podagrica | reverse complement strand
GCAAATTGGATTGACCAATTGGAAGAGTGTGATAATAGTTGGAGAATCTCTTAATAGAAACCAATGGGAATCACTTGCTTGTCCTCTTTATTCTGCCATACCTTCTTTTCGAGCTGATATTGATTGTTTGACTGGTGCTTACAAAGTCTATTGGGCAAAGGTAATAAGAGTCTATAGAACCTTCCTTTTTCTCATTTGGTGATTGTGAATTTGCAGGTTTTGAACTACTTAGAGAAACTTGACAGACGAGGGTCTGTTACTCTAGCATGTAGATGATTATTCTGTTTTCTGATTATTAATGTTTGTATTGTTACAAACATTAATTTCAATATCAGAAAGGAGTTCAGTTATTTTGTACTTAAGGGATGTTGAGAAACTTCTTCTTCAGTCAAAAAGGATGTACATCCTACAGGTTATAGAGGTTTATGACACTGGTTCGATACTTGAACATCACAAAGCTATCAGAGTATAGAAGAGACGCATCATCTAGCTATCTATGCTTTGGCAGCTATAATGCGGAGATCAGTAAGCATTTATCATTATGTTATTCATTTTATAATATTTTGTTCAAAGGTGAAGTCTTGATGCTTAACACATGTATTACAGCTTAATTCTACTAAGTAGGGATATGATAATTCAATTGAGTATATGGTCCAATTAGCAAGGAAGAGACGTCGCCATCAACCATGCCTACTCGAGCCAATAGACGTGGTTCAAGAAGTAGGAAAAACAAAGAAGAAATTGAGAATTAAAGAATGATTCACATTGCTGCCAAGCAAAATCGAAGAAAGCAAATGAATGAGTATCTTTTTGTTCTCCAATCTTTAATGTTTGACTCTTATGTTCAAAGGGTAATAAGTTTTTCTTTTTAAATTTCTCATCATTATCGTTTTTACTTTCTATACCACCCACCAACCCTACTTTACAGGTAAAGTTTGTTTGTAAATACAGTAAATGAAATTACAGTATATAATTATGACTCAGATTAATAATTTAACTTGTAGGGAGACCAAGCTTCGATAATAGGAGGTGCCATTAATTTTGTGAAGGAGCTGGAGCAACAACTGCAATTACTTGGAGGGAAAAAACAAGTAAAAGAAGAAAAATGTCAAGGCGAAGTGTGTCCTTTGCCATTTTTCAACTTCTTTACATTTTCATAGTACTCAATAACTCGGTTTGGCAACTTAGTAACAGGTGTAAATGAAACAATGAGCGTGACAACTGAGTCGAGTATAACTCATATAGAAGTGACAATGGTGGAAAGTCATGCAAATCTTAAAATAAGATAAAAAAGAAGACCAAAGTAGCTGTTGAAGATAGTTTCTGGGTTGCATAGTATGAAACTTACTATTCTGCACTTAAACGTCACAACTCTTGATCAAATTATGCTTTACTCCCTCAATGCCAAGGTTAGTAAGTCTATTTAGTTAATCTAATCTCTTAAACAAAAACTAAATCCAGAAAATCTTTTAATCATCTTATCATATATATGAATGCAGCAGGTAGAAGATGACTATAAGCTGAGTTTAGTGGTATGAGATGCTAGGTAGGATTAAAGAAGAGTACTTTGTGATGTGATGATGAGTTAATTAAGTTTTAATATGAAATTTAGTTTTGATATTGGCTTGCTGTAAGTGGGCATTTCTTGATTTTTAGGAAGAACTTTGAAAGGATCATTTCAACTAATGTTTCTCCCATTTGATCTTAGTGTTGGCTTTGTTCTTGTTAGTCTAATTTGGAGGTTTCCATTTACAACTGTTTTCTTTGCCTTTTTTTGGGTCATTAGAGGCATCTTCTGTATCACCCATACATAAATGCTTGGTTAATTCAAACCTTTCTCTTATGTCTTGCCAATAATAATAATAATAATTATATATAAACATATACTAAATTGGGCCATAGATAAAACTTTTTGCCAATTAAACTTTTTAAACCTGTCAATCTTGAGATAAACATTTCAATTCAATTGTTTATATATATAACCATCTAAGCTTTTTTTTAAACCTAGTTGGTTTCAATTATATGCTCTTCTGATATTTTAATGGCAATAAAGTAATAAATTGATATATGTTTTGTTTGTAAACATGGAAATTTGATCTTAATCAATAAATTCTGTCCCACGCGAAAGTGATCTTGGGTGATTGTTTAGTACCTATATCGGGTTTGGGTTGAATTCAATCATTTGGATACTTGCTATCGGTTACCCGTTAATCAATGTTCCAAAAATATTTGAAATAATTATTTTTTATAAAGAAAATTAATGCTATAATTATATTTAATATTTTTATTATATTTTATTAAATCAAAATAATAATTTTATAATTTTTACTTTTTTTATTTTTAAAAAATAAAAAATATATTTTTAACGTAATTTATGTATTTATACAAGTAATTATAATTGACTTTGAGACGAGTTTAATTATTAAAGGTGAACTTCTATACAGGTTCGGATACTTAAATTTTTATTTGGGTATTTAAATGGATTCGGGTATTTAAACAATTGTCTTTTAATAATACTTCGCGCATCGCGCGGTTACTAACACTAGTATATATTAAAGTAGAGCAGTTTGTATTATATTCTCTCTCTTTCTATATATATATATATTAAAGCATAATTTCCCCCCCTTGAACTTTTCTTAAATTGTCATTTGTACTTTTTAATTTTGAGGGGGACCGCTTGTGCCCCTTAAGTTGTATTTTTTATAGCTTTTATATCCCTGAGCAAAATGTAGATTTTGAGTGAAACACACTTGTATTGACGTGTAAAATTATTCGCCACGTTGGATTCCACATGTACAAGAACTAACTGAAACACAAAAAGAAAAGAAAAAAACGAAAAATTAAAAGAAGAAGAAGAAGAAGAAGAAGAAGAAGAAGAAGAAGACGAAAATAGATCTGTTGAAAGAGTGAGAACGAAAAAATAAAGAGAGAAACTGAGAAAAGAAGAAGACAATAGATCTATTGAGAGAATGAAAAGGAAACAGATTGAGAGAGAAGAAGAAGAAGAAGAAGAAGAAGAAGAAGAAGAAGAAGAAGAATAAGAATCGCGACATAGAGAGAGAGGATGAGAGATAAGTTAGAGTGACTTTAACAACATAAAACGACGTCGTTTTTGCCATGCTTGACAACTTTTAAAGTGTTCACGCTCTTATTCGCATTTGAATTCACACGGCTCTTTTACAGCATGTCAAGGGCATAAAAGATACAAAAAATGCAACTTAAGGGGGCACAAGCGGTCCCTCACAAAGTTAAAGGGTACAAATGGCAGTTTAGAAAAAGTTCAGTGGGGAAATTATGCATTTGGCCAATTTGTATTGGTAGTTTAAGTTTATGTATGACTCTTTTTTATATATAATTAAGAGGTGTAATCTCCTTAGACCGTAGAGTGTAAATATTTAGGTATGATTGTTATTATTATTTTAACTTTTCACTTATATTTTTGTTTGTTAAAGGTCTTGGTGAAAATAATGGATTGCATAGTATTTATTTTTAGTTTTCGTAATCGTGATAGAACTGTAATTTCATTTTAAGTGCATTTTTAAAAGGCAAAAGTTCAATGTCAATGCCGGTTGGTTTTAACCATTATCTATACCTTCTCAAGCACCATAATTTGAGAACTATTGTCAAGGTTATGCATACCTTCATGTAGTTAATAATTCGTTGTATATTTCTGCAGCTGAAAAAGATAGATAAAAGGTGAATTTCGATAGCTATATAACAATCCTCTTTTGGCTTACTATTGGAGACAATTCATTACTTATATGGTGCATTGATAAATCCTCTTTTGGCTTCTAAATCAACACAAAACTCTCACATGTTGTTATTTTAGAGGAATTTTATCTATAAGAATATGGAGCTATTTGGATATTGTAGTCATATCATTTATTACATTATTGTTTTTTTTTCTAATAATTTTGAATTATTTATTTGTGAAATTTTAGAAAAAAGAAGGAAGAACCAACAACAAGAAGAAGGAATTATTTATTTTGAATTATTTAATGATATGAGATTCTCTCTTCAATTAGAGGATGAGCCAAATTATACTTTTGCTTTAGTTCAAAGAATAAATTGGGCGAACTGTAGAAGTATATGTGGATGACATGATAATAAAGAGTATTCGAGCAGCCAATAATCCATGTGGGAGTAAGGTCCTCAGAGGAGCTAAACTACGATACCCATGTGTTGAAAAGCTGGCATTCGTTGTCCTTACATCGGTAACCATCTACGTCATTACTTCCAATCTCACACCATGATCGTCCGCACAAATCATCCATTGAAGAGAGTGTTACACTGAGCAGAAACTTTTGAAAGGTTAGTAGAATGGTTAATTAGATTGGGCAAATTTGATATCAGGTATGAACCTCGTACCGCAATGAAGGCACAAGTACTAGCTGACTTTGTGGCTGAATTTTTTAGCGAAGTCGAGACAGGCGATCCATAAGCCACAGTGTCAAACCTTGACTCTAACATATGGAAACTTCATATACATGGGGCTCTAGGAAACCTGGGAGCAGCAATGGGGGTCATCCTACAAGGGCTGGAAAGATAAAGGTGTAGTATGTGGTTCACCTCGGTTTCCCAATAATGAACAATGGAGCAGATATGAAGGTTTGGTAGTAGGGCTTACGTTGGCACCTGAGGTACGACCTCCAATCCTCCATATCTTCCTAGACTTACAACTTGTTGTAAGTCAAATTACAGGTACATTTACTACCAAGGAACCGAATATGGCCAAGTATCATTCCCTAGTCATATCTCTAATAAGCTAAAGGAAGGAGGATGCACTTAGAAGTTGATCCAGATAGAGAGGGAAAATAAAAAAAAAGGCAGATGCCACAGCTAAAGCTACCTCGTGAGGAGAAGCCTTATCAGCAGGAGTCATAATCAAACAACAGGATTGTCCTATCTTTGAGAAATGGGAAGTCTTAATAACCCAGGTTGGAAGCAGTTGGATGAGCCCGATCATAGATTTTTTACAGAATGACGTTCAACCAGCAGACAAGCACGAGGCCATTAAACTTTATAGAAAAGCAGCAAACTATGCATTGGACAATGGAGAATTGTACAGAAGGTCAAAGCCACACCTTGGGCAAGATGTGTAATTGAAAAGGATGGCAACTATATCATAAGGGAAATACATGAAGGAGTTGGTAGAGAACATGAAGACTCGGATACAATGCTCAGGAAGATCTTGCTGATAAGATAATATTGGCCCATAATGAGGAAAGATATTTACCATTATGTTCACCACTGTAGGAAATGTCAAAAGCATGATAAGGCACCTAAACAACCTTCAGCAGTGTTACAACCCTTAGCTTTATCTTGGCCTTTCGCCTAATGGGGGATAGGCATCCTGGGACCTTTTCCCACAATAATAGCATAGAGGAAGTTTATAGTGGTTGCGATTGATCATTTCTCTAAATGGGTAGAAGTAGAAGCCCTTAGCATTATTACACTAGCTCGGATTATCAGCTTCCTAAAAAATAATGTAATATTCAGGTATGACGTGCCTCACAAAATAGCCACTGATAATGGAAAATAGTTTGACTCAAGAGCCTTTAGATCCTTTTATGAGGAGTGACACATAAGCTTATACTTCATATTAGTAGCCCATCCACAACCAAATGGTCGTAGCGAAGTCACCAATAGAACCATCTTACAAGGACTAAAGAGGAGGCTAGATGGAGAAAAAGTTAACTAGGTAGATGAAGTGAATAGTGTACTGTAGGCTTATAGGACAATGCTTAGGCAAGCAATAGGGCGAACACCATTCTCTTTGGTGTATGGAACAGAAGTTGTGATACCAGTAGAAATAGATCTACCCAGTTGAAGGACCAAAGAATATGATGAGCTCAGAAGCAACAAAAGCCTAAAAATTAGTCTGGACTTAGTAGAAGAACTTAGAGAAGATGCTGCAACTCGAGCCGAAGCATACAAGCAAAGAGTGAGAAGATACTTTAATAGAAAAGTCAAGGCTAAGCAATTCAAGGAAGGCAACATGGTTTGGTGAAAGGCGAAAATCACTAAAGGCTCGGCAGGAGTTTGAAAATTGGAACAAAACTGGGAAGATCCTTATGAAGTGTCAAAGTAGCTAGGTTCAAGTACTTAAATGTTAAGAAAGGTTGAAGGAACCAAACTACTCAGGACTTGGAATGTTGATAACCTCAAAAGAGCATATTGTACAAATTCTTCATTTTATGATGTGTAAAAAATTCTCTTATTGGAATTAATAATGTGATAAGAACTCAAGTTTTTTCACTTGATTTATCATGCCCTCCAAAAATAAAAAGGACATGAGGCTCAACTTTTTCCTGACGGATCTTACTTAAAAATTGTTTCTCCTTGTGCAGCTTTAGGTTCACTGGAGGCCTAAGTGGCCTAATGTTCTTCAGCCAATGGGACAGTTCATTAGAGGCCTAAGCAGCCTAATTTTCTCCGTGAAATGGGGGAGTTCGACAGAGGCCTAAGTGGCCCAATTTTCTCCGTCCAATGGGACAGTTCAACAGAGGCCTAAGTAATCTAATTTTCTCCGTTCAACGGGATAGTTCGCCACAGGCCTAAGCGACCCAATCTTCTCCATCCAACGGTACAGTTTGCCATATAAGCGGCCCAATTCTCTCTGTCCAATGGGACAGTTTGCTAGAGGTCTAATGTTTGTAAAAGAATCAAGTATGTAATTAAATTAACTATGGGCTTATGAGTTATGGAACCATTACATGCTTTTGATAATGTAACTAAGGTTTCAGAAATTATATTGACTTAACTATTTTATTTAGCTTAGGAGAAGTTATTTTTCATACAATAAATAATTTAGTAAAAAGGCATTTTCTTTTTAACGGGTGAAAGAATAAAAAGAAGTTTTACTCTTGTTTTAATAACTAAATGTATTTTTCTATAGGATATTAATAGATGAAAAAAATATATATAAAATTTAAGTCCTTTGTAGTATACTTAGTAAGTCTTTTAAATAATTAAATATTTATTAAGTATATTATGGGCAATATGTCATATCTTATAGTGGGGTAAAGCGTGACTTATTTATTTTGGTACCAGAGTCTGGTTTAATTGCATAATGGATTAAATTTTTAAAGTTAATAGTGTGATTTATGGGTTTGCTCAACTATGAAGTGACTATTAATTGTTGGATATCTACATCATAAATTATTTTAATAAGATAAATGTTTTTTTGTGATAGGATATAGAAAGTGATTTATCATTGAAGGATAGTCTAGAGGGTGATGGCCTAGGAGATAATTTTAATCTTTCTAAGGAACAGTTTGATGTGAATCAAGGAGATATTACCGATGCCTTTGAGGGTTCTGATGTCCCTGTTGCCCTAGTTGCTGACCCTATAGCTCAGTAGATGACTGCTTTATTAAGACAGATGGTAGGTAACTTACAGCAGTGGCAGCTAGTTAGACAATATGATAAATTAGTTTAAGTATAGGGCCACAGAGTTTTCAGGCACTGCTGACCCGATGATAGCTGAACAATGGTTAGAGAGGATTGAGAGGGTTTTCTTATAGCTCCAGTGTAATGAAGCTCAGATGTACGATTATATAGTCTCTCTACTTCAGGAAGATGTATATGAGTGGTGGAAGATAGTTCCTAGAAGCAAAGTACAACCACCAGTTCATACTTTGACGAATTTCCTAAAAGAGTTTCTGAAAAATAATGTTTTGTCTGCCTATGTGGATGCCAAGATAAAAGAGTCTCTACAGCTCAGACAGGATCACAGGACTGTAGTTAAATATGGGAGGGAGTTTACTCTATTGAGTTATTATGCCTAGAGTATGGTAGTTTCAACTAGAGATAGGTGCAAAAGATTTGAATAGGGATTGAAGCCAAGTATTAAGGGTTATATGATCGATTTTGAACATGAGAATTTTTTTTACGTTGGTATCACAAGCTCTAATTTAGGAGAAGGTTAATCAGGAAGAGGCTATAGAGAAAGAAAAAAGTGTCATAAGGACTTTTTCAGGGGCTAGTAACTCTGGTAATAAGAAGAGGAGATTCATTTGTCCATTTCCTTCTAGATCTGGCGGTATTAAGCCACAAAACCACCACTACTACCCTCATGAGCTCCTTTAATTAATCGTATTTGTATATTTTTTTTTAGGGACTAGTAGCCCTAGTAATAAGAAGAGAAAATTCTTTGGCCCATTTCCTTCTAGATCTAGCAGTGTTATGCCACAAAGTCAGAGATAGTTTAGACCCCCATTGCGACGACCCTCATGAGCTCCTTTAGTTATCGTAGTTATATTTATTATGGTAAAGTTCATGTAGGAGTATGTAAAATAGCCTCAAAAGCATGTTTTAACTGTGGCGAGGTTGGCCATTTTATGAGGGAATGCCCTAAATCTAGGGTTACTACACCTTACACAAACACAGAGAGGTCAGAGCAGAGAATTGTAGCTAATTATGGATCTTCTCATACTGTAGGAAGAGGTCGAGGTAGAGATAGAGGAAGTGCATCTGGTAGACAGGGAACAGTGGATCAGCCAAAGCCTATTAGTGCACCCACTAGAGTTTATGCTATGAGGCAACGATAAGATATTGATTCAACAGACATAGTAGCTAGTATATTTCCTTTATCTGGTCATGATGCTTATGTGTTATTTGATCCTAGATCATCTCATCCCTACATTAGTATTATGATTTCATATTATGCTTCTATTCCTTGTGTGAAATTGGATTATGATGTGTTATGAAGAAGTTATATCAAGATTGTCCATTGGAGATCAAGGTCATGTATTTCTGTTTGACTTGATAGAAATAGAAATGCCCTTTAGTGATTTTGGTGTTATTTTGGCGTGGATTAGCTAAAGAAGTATCAGGCAGTAGTTGATTGTGACCTTAAGAAGATTGTATTTAAGTTGCCGTAGTATGTAAGTGCAGTCATACAGGGTGAAAGATAGATACTTCCTTCATCAGTAACCACAATTGTTTTAACTTAAAAGCTAATTCACCAGGGATGTGAGGCATACCTAGCCCATATAGTAGACACTTGAGTAGGTACTACTAGTCTTAAGGATATTCCGACTATATGCATTTTTTCAAATGTTTTTCCAAATGAGTTAGCAAGATTACCTCTAGAAAGAGAAGTACAGTTTGAGATTGAAATCATGGCAGGAGTTCAATCGATCTCCACTACTCCTTACAGGATGGCTCCTGTTGAATTAAAAGAATTGAAGATACTGTTACAGGAGTTGCTTGATAAGTAGTTTATCCACCCTAGTGTGTCACCATAGGAGCTCCAATGCCATTTGTAAATAAGAAAGATAACAATTTGCTATAATGCATTGACCACGATCAGTTGAATAAAGTTACAGTCAAGAATCGATATCCTTTTCCAAGGATTGATTATCTCTTTGATCAGCTTAAGGGTACTTCTATATTCTCTAAAATAGATCTGAGATCGGGATATCATCAACTCAGAGTTAAAGAATAGATTATTCCTAAGACAGCATTTAGGACTCGCTAGAGCCAGTATGAGTTTTTAGTTATGCCATTTCGGTTAACTCATGCTCCATCTGCATTCATGGATTTGATGAATACAATCTTCAAACCTTATCTTATCAGTTTATTGTGGTTTTTATTTATGACATTTTAATATATTCCAGAATTGCAAAAGAGCATGATAGGCATCTAAAAATTATTGTTCAAACTCTTTGAGAAAAGTAGCTTTATGCTAAGTTTTCTAAATGTGAATTTTGGTTAGCACATATTGCTTTTCTTGGTCATATTGTATCTACAAAGGGTATTATGGTGGATCCTAGTAAGATCGAGGCTATCTCCAGTTGGAAGCCATCAAAGAATGTTTCTGAGAGTCGTAGTTTCTTGGGTTCGGCTAGTTATTATTGCAATTTTGTTAAGGGATTTTCTATTCTTGCTTTGCCCTTAACTAAACTATTGTGGAAGATTGTTATATTTGAATGGACAGATAAATGCCAGGAGAGCTTTGAAAAGTTGAAGAAGTGTTTGAAGCTCCAGTTTTGACTTTACTTATTTCAAGTAAAGAGTTTACCATTTATAGTGATGCTTCTCATAATGGATTAGGTTGTGTGTTAATGCAGGATAGAAATGTTATTACTTATGCATCACATAAACTTAGGGCACATGAGAGGAATTATCCTATGCATGATTTGGAACTTGCAACCATTGTATTTGCTTTGAAATTTGGAGGCACTACTTTTATGGAGAGAAATGTTACATCTTCACAGATCATAAGAGCTTAAAGTATTTAGGAACTTAGAGGGAATTGAATCTAAGGCAGAGGAGATGGCTTAAGCTGATAAAAGATTATGATAATGTGATAGACTACGATCCAGAATGATGCGTTAAGTTGTAAGATCGTGGCTAATTTGAGGACTACAGAGTTATCTTTAGTTAATGATCTACAATCCATTAGTGCAAAATTTGAGAAGATATCTGATGATTGGGTGTTGGCTAGTATACAAGTAGAACCTCTGCTGATTGAGCAAATTAGAACAGCAGCACAAAATGATATTGAATATCATAAACCACTTTCAGAAGCACAAGATGGTAAAAGACTAGAATTTTTTGTTAATGGAGATGGGTTATTACTATTTCAGGACCGGTTATGTGTTCCTTCAAATTTAGATTTGAGACACCTTAATTTAAAGGAAGCACATGATTCTCCATTTGTTATGTATCCAAGTGGGACCAAAATGTACAGACATTTGAAGAGGAATTATTGGTGGACTTGTATGAAAAAAGATATTACTAAATTTGTGGCTAAATGCCTAACTTGTCAACAGGTCAAGGTAGAACATCAAGTACCAGCAAGATTACATCATCCACTGCATATTCTAGAGCGAAAATAGGATAGAGTGATTATGGATTTTGTGATGGAACTTTCATTTAATCAAAAGAAACATGATGAAGTTTGGGTTATTATGGATAAATTGACAAAGGCTGTTCACTTCTTACTTGTTAGATTAGACTATAGTTTGGAGAAATTGGCATATATATATATATATATATATATATATATATATATATATATGGTATGAGATAGTTAAACTACATGGAGTACCGATATCTATTATTTCTTATAGGGATCCAAGATTCACATCTAGATTCTGGGGTAGTTTATAAAAAGCTCTAGGAACTATGTTGAATTTTAGTCCTGTGTTCCATCCTCAGATAGATGGTCAGTCTAAAATAATTATTCAGATATTGGAGGATATGCTTCGAGCTTGTGTTCTTGAGTTAGAAGGTAGCTGGGATAAATATTTGTCTTTGATGAAATTTGCTTATAAAAATAGTTACCATACCAGTATCGAAATGTCTCCATATGAAGCCTTATATGGTAAAAATTGTAAGACGCCCTTATGTTGGGATGAAGTAGGTGAAAGACAATTATTAGGTCCTGAGATTATTTAGCAAACAGAACAAAAGATCAAAGTAATTAAAGGAAGATTGAAAGAAGTGCAAATAAGCAAAATTCCTATGTAGATATGAAAAGAAGGGATATAGAGTGCAATGTAGGTGATAAAGTATTTCTAAAGGTTTCTCCATAGAAGCGAATTACGAGATTCAGAAGAAAAGAAAAACTGAGTCTTCGTTTTATAGGACCTTATAAAATATTCGAGGGAATTAGTTCATTGGCATATAGATTAACTTTACCTCCACAACTAAATAAGATTCATAATGTTTTTCATATTTTTATGCTACGGAGATATAGATAAGATCCATTTCATGTATTACCTTTGGAATCAGTTGAAATTAATCCTGATCTCACATATGATGAAGAACTAGTGGCTATCTTAGCTAGATAAACCAAGCAACTTCGGAATAAAAAGATTCCTTTAGTTAAGGTATTATGGAGAAGCCACTCTAGAGAAGAGGCTACTTGGGAATGCAAGGAGGATATGAGGAGATAACACCCATAGCTTTTCAGAGACTCGTGATAGGTAAATTTTTGGATGAAATTTCTTTAAGTAGGGGAGAGTTGTAATATCCTCAACTTAGTAGTTCTTGTTATTCTAGTTTTTTTTATAAATTCGGCTACCCGGATTAAAGGAAAACTTAAGATAATGGGAAATATTATACACCGGGGATGTTAATATTAATTAAATGGTAATTAAATGATTGCAAATCAATTTGAAAGGTTAAATGAATTAAGAAAAGTTTGTTCGTTACTAGAGTTTATTACCAATAATTAATAATTATTAGGATAGTAATTATTGACATTGTAACGCCCCAAAATTTTGGATCTCAAAATGGTATTATTTGATTTGGGTCAAGAATGGTATAAGCCGAGAGGCAAATAATATTTTAATTTGACCCAAAATGATATTGAGTATAATTATTATTCATGGAGTTAATTAGACTTTATGTGATTAGATTTAATTAATTTTAGTTAAGATATAAATTATTCATGATTAAGTAAGTAATAAATCACTAGTGAAAAATACTTTATCGGCCTATGAATAGTAACATCGGTCCAGAACTTTGTATTATTTTGGTCTAGAAAAATTACTATTGATGTCCATTATGTTATTTAATATTTTTGAAGTATATTTATATGATTTAAGTGGGTGGAAAATATTTCATGAATATTTTTAGAGAATTTAAGTATTTGATGAATAGTGTTTTCTAGTGTAGCATGTTAAGGAATAATTGAGGATTTTTTCTGTGTAATTAATTTAATTAATTGGTGGAGTTAAATAATAATTAGAGGAGAATTATTTGGTGAATATTTAGAGCTCTTGGATGAGAATACTAGAGACCAAATCCTAGCCATCCATTTGACATAAAATGGAGTAGCCAAGTTTGATTTTGCTACTTAAAATCAACACTTATCCAACTCCATCTTCTTCTCCTTCTTCTCCCATCTCCAACATTACTTCCTCCTTCTTTCTCCTCCATGGTCTTTAATTTTCTCTACTACTAAACTACCCAAAATCAAGTGAATTAAACCAAAGTCTAGTAATAAGACTTGAAGAATTAAGCATAAAAGAGTGGATTTGGCGATAGAATTCAAGAAATTGGAGTTTACTACAAGTTCAAGTAAGTTGTGATTTTTAGCTCTAATTATTTAATTAAGTAATTCATAGCTTAGATATGTTAGATTAGGCACTAAATCATGCTCTATCTTCTCCTTTTGTCATTTCTTGATTTTAATGATTATTTTTGGTACTTTGAAGAGGTTGGAGAACCATCCTCTAAAGGGAAGGAAAAGGCTAAGGAATAAGGCTTTCTAAGCCTATTCAAGCTTATTTTGAAGGTTAGTGCAATAGTATTCTCTTACCCTTTCATTTTCTTAAAATTTTTGTAACATTCTATTTTTCAATGTTGGTAATAGTGATTTACCGATCTGTGAATAGTACCATCGGTCCGGGACCTGGTATTATTTCGGTCCGAAAAATTACTACATGTGTCTAATATTATATTTAATATTTTTGGAGCAAGTTTGCATGATTTAGGTGGGTAGAAAATATTTCATGAATATTTTTGGAGAATTGCGGCAACTAATGAATATTTTTTTTAGTGTAATATATTAAGGAATAAATGATGAATTATTTTTGTGGAGTTAATTTAATTAATTTATGGAGTTAAATAATATTTGAAAGAGAATTATTTGAGGAATATCTAGAGCCATTGGATGAGATTACTTAGGACTTGATCATGGCCTTTGATTTAGCATAAAATTTGGAAGCAAAGTTTGATTTTCTACTTAACCAAGCAACACTTTCTCTTTCTCCATCTCCATCTTCTCCACACCACTTCTTCCTCTCCTCTTCTTCCATTTTTCTTTCATTTTCTTACCTCCAATTACCACCAAATAACCTAATTAAACCATAGAATTGAGATTAAACCTTAAGAAACAAGTAGTAGAAGGTGGAAATTTTGAATAAAGACTTAGAGAATTGAAGTTGCCATTGAAGAGATAAGTTGTGAATTTTTTAGTTTTGTGATTTATTAGGTAGAATTCTAAGATTAGACATGAAATTGATGCATTAAATCATGCTCCCTCTATCTTGTATTTTAATTTTTTATTTTGATGGGATTTTCCTACTTGAAGAGGTTGGTGAACCCTCTCACAAAGGAAAGGAAAAAGCTTAAGGGAAGAACTTTATAAGCTCCTTCAGCTTCATTTAAGAGGTTAGTGCTATAATACCTTCAATTTCTCTTTAATTTCTTCGAGTTCAAATTTTTAGGTTTTAGTTGATTTTTGTGAATGTGTGTGAATTGAGTTGGGGAATTGTTGTTTAATGGTTTTAAAGTGATTTCCCGTGACTCTTAAGCATGGAAGAATGATTAGAAGGGAAAGAAAACATTCCCTTCCCTTCTAACTAAGAGTGGTCGAACCACTCATGGTGAAAGACACTTTGTGTCCTTTGGATTTTTGTGCTTGTTTGGACTTGAATGAGTTTTGAAATGTGTTTTCTTATGATTTATGAAATGATTTTGGAAAGAAACCATTTCCCCCTTTGATTTTGAGGAATGGCCGAATCATGTTAAGGTGAAGGACATATTTTGATTTCTTTGAGTTTCAAGTTTCATTTTAATTTAAATGAGTTTATTAATAAGTAATTTGGTGATGATTTAAAGCTTTAGTTTGAATTTCAATGTTTAAGTATTTTTCATGACTTAAAGAAGGTTTTGAAAGTATTAAAAGAGTTTTATGGTTACTTGTTTGAGAAATGGATTTAATGATTTTAAAATGTGATTTTAAGTTGATAATTAGTACTTTTAATGGAGGTATTATGAAAATGAAGTTTTTGTTTGAAACATGGGTTGATTTTGTTGGATTTTTACAAGTTTTAAGTAAAGGTATTTTGAACTAATAAGTGTTAATTTTAAAATGTTTTTGGATAAGAAATGGAGAATGAGAAATGAGATTATTTGTGGAAGAATGCATTTATTTTAGGCTCTACTATACATGATTGACATGTTGTATGATGAGATGTATTGCGATATATGAGCATGCTCGGGTTATCAGCCCATTCTGTTTGGTGGAGCTATGATCATATGCTAAGGTTATCAGCCCTTATAAATAGGCGAACACGCTTATTATTTGTGGTAGTGCTTGCACAGGCCACGGTGGTGCTTTCATAGGCCACGGTTGTGTGATTGGTGGGTGGTGCTTTCGCAGGCCATGGTGGCACTTCCATAGGCCATGATTGTGTGATTGGTAGGTGGTGCTTTCACAAGCCACGATCGAATCTGCTTACATTCATTCTATATAACTATGAGCATTAATAAAGAAAAGTGGGATTTTATTTCATTATAAAGAAATCGAAAATATATATTGGTATATGTGATTTTTCTTATTTATTTTGAGTTTGTTATAAATTTTTAAGGTGTGAATTTCTTTATTGATTTTTTGAAATATTCGAACTTAACTAGTACGTTTTCATATATATATATATATATATATATATATATATATATATATATATATATATATATATATATATGAAGTTGAGTATTTTGAAACATATTTGAGATTTGTTATCTTGGTATATCTTGATTATTTTTAATTTATAGTTATTTAGCATCACTAAGTCTTTCACTTAGTGCGTTGATTTTTATCACACGTAGGTTGTGAGTTGAGGGCGCTACGTGAAGACCTAAGAGATAGCAACAGAGTAGAAGCATAGTTTTTGGGTAGAATCATGTAGTAGGATGTAAATTATGGCATGTATAATATTTTTGTACGAATTATTAGAGTTGTAAATATTGATAATGTAAATAATGAGATTGATAGTTACATAAGTATTACCATTATTTGATTATATGTTGGTGTATGAATGATGATATATATATTTTTGAAATGAATGGTGAGATATTATGTTAGTACTTAATTGAATTAATATAACCTGTCGCGTGATCTTTGCAATGATTTGGAGTTGAGGTTTGGAGGTTGATATTTGAAGTGTGTAAATTTTCTTTGTGTGGTAAGTTAATTTTTAGGGGAAACTCTTGCAAAATTTTCAGTAGGAATTTCCTTAACTTTATTTTCAATTTTTAAATACTTTCCTCCTTATGAAAATCTATCCACTTCTTATATGTAATCTAGAGTTAATTGGTGATATAAGACGGTGCTCTAGCACCGAATGTGGCATTTGCCATCTGGTTCTTCGGGATTGGGCGGTAGGTGTTACAATTTTCAATTTTTAGATTTTGAATGAATTTTGAAGTATTTGTGATTTTGTTGGGGAAATGAGTATTTGGTTATTTTTATATGACTTTTCATGTAATCTAAGCATGATGAGATGCTTGAATGGGAAGAGGGACATCCCCTTCTCCCTCCCTTACACTTGGCCGAACCTCCTTAGGAGGAAGGGCATGAATTTTTGCTTCATACTTTTGCGTTCTTTTAATGTTAATGAGGTTGTTTTTAAGTAATTTTATGATGCTTAAAACCAATACTTGGTATTTTAATGTTTAAGTATTTTTCCAAGACTTAAAGAAAGTTTGAATGTGTAAAAGATGAGTTTTAAGATTAAGTGTTTTCAAGTAATTTTTTTATGGCTTAATTAAGTGTTATTTGATAAGTATTTAATTGGTGTTTTAAATCTCTATTTTGAATCTTAAGTACTTATGATTTTGGAGAACTTAAAGAAAGCCTTAAACATGAATGAGAATTGTTTTATATTTATATAT
>CANUEP010125946.1:0-15075 GCA_947857235.1 Jatropha podagrica | reverse complement strand
AGATATACAGTTTATGCCGGAAAGGTACGAAGTTGGACTAATTTGGAAACATTGGGCAATTTACTTTATACCTACTATTTCGTCTGGTTTTTGGTTCCTAGTCTTATTTTATTAGTAGCCATGATTGGGGCTATAGTACTTACTATGCATAGGACTACTAAGGTGAAAAGACAGGATATATTTCGACGAAATGCTATTGATTTTAGGAGGACTATAATGAGGAGGACGACAGACCCACTCACGATCTACTAAAGGGAAAGTAGCTTGATTGGTTCGAATCCAATTCGTGAGATGGCAGTGATCGGTCATGGTATCCATAGCGTTACTTCTTTTTCGGCCAATTCTAAGAAAGAGAAATCCCGAAAAATCCGTCAATAAATGACGAACCCCATTATACAGATGATAGGACAGGGATTAAATTACTTTGATAGGTGCCGAGAATAAAATAAGGAACCACTTTCTATCAGATTAAGAAAGAGCATCCAAGAAATCATTACTCATTGCAGCTACAGCCGTAGCCTATTCGTTAACTGGATCTCCTACCTACACTTTTAGGTTAAGGAAGGTTGTATTGAAGACACCACACTTAAGAAAAAAGCATATGACTTCCTTTGAGGAGAAGCCAATTGTTAAAGCTTGAAAGCATAGTCCATATAGTCTTCCGAAAAAGCCTTCTTTTCGTGCTCGCTTTCGAGGTACTCGCTCTTAGACTTCCACTTCCCCCACAGATCTGTTATCTAGCTCGAGTGTCTTCCTCCCTCTCCTGTCAAACCTTTTCTTGCAAACAGCCTATTCTTCTATCCCACGGAGTTATTCCCCGAAGGGAAAGCTTCCTTGAACCTGGTCCGGATTAGCCACTTAGCCACCTCCTATGCGCTTACTATGAGGACTTCCTACAACAAAGGCTACTCCCCACCTAACCTGGCTCTGCTACCACTTGTCACGGCCTTAGTTAGCACTCTGCTTGCTAAGGAAAGCGTGCGGCACCTGGTGCATTTCCCACGGGTGTCCTAAAGTTCCTCCACCGAATTGTAGTACGGAATCATCTCCAAAGATCTCGGTCAAAGCAGGCATATGCCAAACGTGAATACCCCCCGAAGCGACGGGCAGAACACCTGGCAGAGAGACCCAATCTTGAGTGAAATAAAGACCGCGGCTTCGATCTTTTTCAAGAAAATCATCACGTAGTAAATCAACAAAGCCTAAAGTGATCTCTCTTTCCCCTTCAAGTTTACCTACTACTGTACCAGAGTGAATAGGATCTCCACCAGACAAACGTAAGGCTTTAGCTAGTACACGAAAGTGCATACCATGATTCTTCTGTCTATCGATAACTGCATGCATTGCACGATGGATATGAAGAAGTAGACCATTATCTCGGCAATAATGAGCCAAGCTAGTCTTTGCAGTGAATCCCCCTGTAGTCATGCATTATGATAGGAAGGCCCAATTATTCTCGGGTAAATACAGCTCTTTTGATCATTTCTTCGCATGTACCTGCAGTAGCATTCAAGTAAAGTAATGCCCTTTGATTTCACCTGTTTCAGCCTGTGCTTTCTAAATTGCTTCGGCACAAAATAAGAAACGGTCTCTCCAACGCATAAATGGTTGGGAGTTCACATTCTCATCATCTTTGGTAAAATCAAGTCCACCACGTAGACATTCATAAACCGCTCTACCGTAGTTCTTAGCGGATAACCCCCATTTTGGTTTAATAGTACAGCCCAATAGGGGACGACCCTACTTGTTCAATTTCTCTCTTTCAACTTGGATGCCATGAGGCGGGCCTTGTAAAGTTTTAGTATAAGAAGGAGGGATTCGCAGATCCTCTAGGCGTAGAGCGCGCAGGGCTTTGAACCCATTTCATTTGTAGGTACCACAGAAAGCTAATGGGATTAGAATGAAAATGGAGGAATAGCACGATTATTTATTTAAGGGGCAGCTGAGGCATCCTAACAGATGATGAGACTAGGGAAAACTTGAAGTGTCGACCATCTTGTTCCAGAGGTCGATCATATCATTAAGCACTTTATCTCATTTATCAAGAAGTACAGCTAATAGTACGGTAAACAGGAGCAATATGGTATGCAATAGGGCTTACAACTCTTCCAATATCTGTCCACGTCCCTTGCTTCTTCATTCTTCCTCGCTCACTAGTAAGCGCTTTCAACTCTTCTTTTCATCTCTTCACTCCCCAAAGGATTTCACTACCATTCTCATTTTCTGCACTCCGGGCTGATAATAAATTATACATCCAGAGTCTGATAGAATGCGTTATATGGCACTTTAAGCCAATCAACGTAGGATCTATCATCAAAGGTCTGAAAACGCAGAAATTGAGCGAAAATAATGCCCTGTGGCAAGTCCCTGAGAAGGAAGTTCCAAGACCGAGGCTCTAACAAGACCTCCACCTCTCTCTCTTGCCCCTTAGGCTATGCGAATGTTGAGACCCTCACTAGAGCTAATGCTACTACTGTGAACTTTTGGAAGCTATTGTGTAAGCCGCCCTGACTTCTTCTCATCAAAAGCGGGAGTGGGATTGAGTAAGCGCTTTCAGGCAAATGCTTAGAAAAGAGAATCCCGGGGTTCAGTTGCGGGGGGCTTAGAACTCTTATCCAACCCAGGAAGCAGTGGAATAAGCGGAACAGGTACTATAACCATCATTCTCTCCGAACGGCTCTGAATTCGTCTTTTTGATTGCAAACCATCGGAAGATTGTGTTTAATCGGAAGTCAATTTAACTCAATTTCACATTGAGCATATGATGCTTTATCTAAGTCAACTCAAAACTTGAATAGCCCTTTCTTACGCAAATACCAGTTTTCCAATCTCTATTACCTATGCTATTTCAGCATGACTAGTTTAAAAGCTAAATCAGTTAAGGGCTAAACATGAAATGCTAAATAGCTTTCTCTTGGGCTTTGCCCTTTTCTCTTTTAAGGCTATTCCATCCCACTCTCACGTGGGCAGGAGCTACTTTCTTCTCTCTTTCTTTCCTTCGCCTTCGATTGGCTTTGTGTCATGTGTCAAGCCGACTTTCTTATAAAGATGGGTGAAGTAGAATTATCCCAAAGAAAAAAGTGTGATTTGCCTTTAGGAGGCCTCTAAAGAAGAACTGGCCTCGCGTCAGATATTGGTTGCGCGGATCGGCGGCTTGCAACATCACATCTGGAACGACCGATCTATGAATCTAAAGCTTTACGCGTAGAAAGACGTCCAGAAAGCTTGAATAAGATTGTTTCATTTTTCTACGAAAAAGAAAGATTTCTGAATTCTGAAATAGTCTTTCACTCATGCATTTCCTTTGCAGCAAGAAGAAGACATTGTTGATGCAGTTGCGCACATTTATTCGTCGAGATTGGGTTGGTCTTTCTTTTATGGAAAGGGTATCTTCCTCATTGGGGTCCCCGAAACTCTCATTTTGATAAGCCAAGGTATAGTCAAAAAGAACAACTTTGAATTGTCTGGAACCCCTTTCTATAGCTTCTAGCTAAGCTGTGACCTTCTTCCTTTGGGATATTAAGTATAATAATAACTCATTGTACAACCATCTTGGCTATATCATTTCCCGCCCCAACCACCCATATGAGTGAACAGATAAAGAGAGTGAGTTGGCGTACCAAAAATGGAATGGAATTACTTTAAAAACCTTACTCTGCCTCTCGAAATGCTCTTTCACAATGTGATTCAATTGTATCAAAATTATTACGCATAGCTATATCCTCTCCATTGGGTGAGAAGGGAAGACCAAGCTTCCAAGTCCGTAGTGGAAGAACAATCTTATACGCCATTCATCAAATCATTCCATTTAAGTTGAAATGAGTAATGCATCGGATGGTGAATACCGGAGTCACATTGAAATTTGAATTTCATAGTAGATTATCCGCCCCTTCTCGTTAAGCTAAGCAAAAGATTCAAGATCATAGATCCAGATTCTGCTCCTCGAATTGTATTTGCTCTTGCCTATTATATCAAGTCATGTCATTCTGGTCTTCCTACCTTTAGTTCTCTATCGAAATCACAAGCAGAGGGGATAAATTTTCGGACTATGACACTTTGGCAATTTTAGCATCTTTCTGTTGTCAAAACCAATGTTTTGACCTACCCTATGGGGAATTGCACCGACCAGTCACCTGCTCTGCTTAGTTTTATTAGTTTTAAGAATATCTGGAAGGAGGAAAGGGCTAATAACCCATATTACAGTCTTATTCCAAAGCATGCTCTAGAAGTGCTACATTAGAGTAGAGTAGCGCTCCATATCTCCTCCATTCAAAAGGAACTTCGAGGGACTGATGGAAACCGAACTGAATATATTGTCACATGTGAATCTTCAAGAAACTGCGACATAGCCAGATGGAGAAGAATTATATCTAGGAAGATATCCTCCCTCCAAAAGAGACTACAACTCCAATGGATCTCAAACCGCCTATGCACTATGTTCGCTTGGCTGGGAAGGGCTTAGCACTACACTAGAACTTCAACAATTTGAGAAGATTCTAATCTAGTTGCTTTGTTAAAAGCAGGGGATGAGCTTAGGATTGCTGTAAAGTAACTCACAGGATTAATTCATCTTTCTCACTGGCGGGCTTGCCTAAGTAAGAGAATAGACTGCTGTAAAGAGCCTGCTTGAAAACTCATTTGCTTAACTCATCTAATGTATTAAAATAGAATGTTTGAAAATGAGCTGGCTGGGCAGGAATCAATCCTATTATTTGAATATCTTCCCAACCTTTGCTTCCAAGCCCGGCCATTGGCGATGAGATAAAGGCTATTCCACGGAAAAGCTACTCTGGTGGTCCAGAACCAGAAAGTAGGCCTTACGAGGGCGCCCTAGCTAGATTCACTCACGGATTTGATTTGAACGAGGAAAGTAGGTCTTTTTGGCTTAAGATTATACTAATAGCCATCCATTTGAATCGTGCAACTTTATAAATAAGGTTTACTCCGCTTTTTTATAGTAAAAGTATAGAGTGCGAGAGGTTTACCCGGCTAATTCAATCTTTCTTCGATACCGACATTCTAAGATAGAGAGGCGACCAACGGGAGGCAGAGGATTCAACTGCTTCATCCCGTCATAAAGATTTAAGGGTCAAGAAGCTGAATAGAGAGCCAATCATGCGGTTTGTTCTCGTCAGACATAATGTTCTTTGAAACAGGAGATGTGCCCTCGTGAGCTCGTATCCATGTCAAGCCCTAGATCAATTACTTGGATTGGATGAATTCCTTTAGGAGGAAAAAAGAGAAAGGAAAAGGCAAAGTCACCTTATTCTAGGGGTATGGCGATAGACCTGCAACCACATTCACTTAGTCTTCTTCCCTTACTATCAGTCTCAAAGGAATAAAAAAGGAAGTTCAGGTCAGGGCATGAAGCTACAGGTTCTATTTGCGGTCGTGAGACAGAGGTCAGAGGCAACTTGTTATATGGGTAGCCGTGCGTGTTAATGGATCTTCTTCTATACTAGTAGTAGCAGGTTTTGAATATCAGTTTAATCAGTTATAGATTTCCGAGTAGAGCAGGGGAAGGCAATTCTCACAGAGGAGCGAGTAGATAGAGCCGGGTTATGCTATCCTTACAAGCCCTCAGGGAATTTAATAAGCTTTCACTGAATAATCTATCTCTCCGGAGTAAGTTGATTTAGCACTAGGCACAGAGGTTCATCGCAAATAATACTGGACATGCCGATGAGTGTGATTTCGTACATCATCAAAATAGCGATATAGAAGGTTGGCTGGAATAGGAGTCTTCCGGAATTGTTGAACCATTTGCACAGAAAGGCCAACTCTTAACTAGGCTAGCGAAGGAAATTAGGAAACCTCTTGCCCGCATCGATTTAAAATGCTGCAAAGGCTTTAGGAGCAGGGCCTGGAACTTAAACTGGGACTTATGCCTGTTTTTCTTTCTTTTTCTCTCGGGACTGTGTTAAGTCAATAAGCTTTCCACTCTCTTCATGAAAGATTCCCTAATAGCCAAGTTACTTGCTCTCCATGGCTAAGATAACTAAGTTAGCTCTTTCTTTCTTATCTAGTAGCATACCGGGATGGAACTACCAGTGTAATCCAGGAGACTGAAAAGGGGTGGATTCATCAACAGCAACTACCTATTGTCTTTCATAAAAGAATGGACTCCCGGACCATCCAATCTTCACTCGCTTAGTCTGAGTAGGTGCCCCTTTGGCTGCTCTAATTCCTGGCATCTGAAAACAAACCCTTCCTTGCCAAGACATTACTACTACACTAACCATAGAAAGAGGGTGACACAAAAGCAGCTACACTATAAAGGTTTTACTCAAGACAGCCTCTAAGTTAAGAGGTTAACTCTAGGCCTACGGTTCATTGTTAAGGCTTTAATCTTTTTCTTTATTTGCTCGCCTTCCCGCCTTGAACTCTATTGTTTTTAGCATGCCACCCAAAGACTTACCAATGCAATAGCTTACCGTAAACCCTAATCCCTGAATGAAGACTTCACTGTAAGCCAATCCTTCACAGAGGAAGCAAACTTTAGAATAAATTGTTCATAACGAGAGCGTTGTATGGTATGTAACAAAGTATGTAACAATTCATTAAAGCTATATAATTTCTGAATAACCTTATTCATCATGTGAAACTCACTAAGTATGTTATAGAGATCTTTTATATTCATAGAGGCTAGAAATCTTGGCACGAGTAAACCTTCATTTACTAATATATCCTCATGCGTTAGAATATATTTCAACAAATCACTGTTGATTTGAAAGGCCTGTCCCTGCAGCTTGTTCATTACATCGCATAGATCATCTATGTGATTATCCCCTCTGGGAATAGAAATAGAAATATCATCAATCTCATCCTCATCGGTACTTAAGAGACGGTAAGTATCATAGATATCCCTTCTTTGATCACTTATTAAGTAACCCCCTGATAGATCAGACAGCTTTATTGGGCTTTGACCCGGCTGGCAGGAAATCGTCCAATCTAGAGGTTGGCATACCATTGGAAGGTTGACCTTGAGAGGGAGTAATGAGATATTCAAATTTCAGAATACGTAGAAATGGGTTGGAATATAGTAAACTTTTTTCTTATTATTCGATCGATGAGGCAAATCACTGATTAAGGTGATCAAACCTCTCTCCTCCATGAATTGAACTAAGCCGATACCGAAGGGATAGATAATCGAAGATTTCGAGTTCAACCTCTCCTTACCAGACAGATGCACTTTTTTAAGTTCAGGAGTGGACATAGAAATAGATTGATTTTTCCTCCGGAATTGAAATAATGATACTTCTTTACGGACACACCTTTCTAATACTGAAACCAAAGAAGAAAGACGAATTAATAATTAATTTATTTTCTCTAAGTGGGTTAAAAACCACACCCAGTACATGAACTATTAATGCCTCAATCGTATATTCACCGAACTCTGAAAGCAATTCAATATCATCCTTTGAGAGTTCCATATTCATCAGGTAATCCCTAGCACTTTCATTCTTTTCCCTAAATAAATTAATTAGCTCGGGTGCTATTTTGAATATTGATTCTTCATCGAAGAAGAGAGTCAGGTCCTCAATTTCCATTTCAATCTTACGTAATTCTTCATTCCTTAATGGGAAGCTAGCCTTCGAATTATTCAATATATCGAAGACAACCGGTTCCACTAATTTACTATCACTCTCTTGTTCACACATCTTAGAACTTTTAAAACAATGTTGATAATCTTACCCGCTAAAATAAGAGTAAGCTGTTTGGCGGATGCAGCAAACCAGACTTCTATCAATGTGAGCGAACCGCTTCGCAAGGGGCGCGAACGAATAGACTGAAATTGTCTGGTTCCATATCTATCCAATCTGAAGAAGATTCGCCGCATATAGGAAGAGGAGATCTTAACCCCTTGGCCAATGAAGAGATCAGCCTTCTGGGGGGGAGAAGCCACGCTTTGCTGTTGATGGTCATATCGAAAAAGGGTTTAATAACTGATGTTGGAAGGGTTTGTCTCCGGTCTTGTTTTCCTAACTAAGATTCCATTCTTCAAAACAGAAGGCCGGCCAGCCCATAGGTTATTTATAAACCACAATAGACGAGGTCTTCTGAGCTCCCTTTGAGACTAATTCGAAGAAGAAGATTCCGTATCATGAGGATAGTCCCACCGGGTGAATCAATTCTTATCCTTCCCCTCCCACCGCCAAACGAAAGGAAATCGGTCAGGCCTAGCGCTTAAGGCTTCTAGCTCCTCTCCTGTTGATTTAATTTGTCACCTCGCATCTTTCGTTTGACTTTCAACTATGCAAATAATAAATAGGCGGGGCTTATCATAAGTTAAAGAAAGAGGCTTCTTCCTACCGTACTCGATCTTTGGATCAATGTCCCATTCACCGCCCCTGTTCTCGGTTGCTCCCCTGGAGGGCACTCTAGAGCAAGGTTTGAAGGCGTTCGGCCTTGTCCACCCTTTCCGCTAAGTATCCCGCTCTTACCTTGAGTAGACAACACAAAGAAGGTAGCCATTTCACCATGAGGGAATGTCCCATACCATCCCAAGTAGTAAGTGACAACATGCCCAATCGGTCACTCGTTTGCTTCTACCAAGCCCACAAGCTTGAGTCTTCAACCAAGACTCGTTGTTCACTTGCCAATTGCATCACCAACTGGTCAAGTGCTCAGCCCATCAAGGCCTCTGCCAGAAGCGAAAGTTTCAACCGAAAATGGCTTATCAAACTCAGGTAACTTCAGCATCGGCTCAATCACCATCGCCATCTTCAACCCGTCAAAAGCCTTTTGACAAGCTTCAGACTAGTTCTAAGACCGAGCCTTCTTCGGCGGATCTGTCAAAGCCTTGCCTCTTTCCTTCTGCCGAATCATCAGAGACATGGAAAAACATTACTGTAATGAATGAAAAGCTTGGCTTGTCGAGTGATAGGGGTGATGAGTAGAGCTCCCAGACAGCGAGCAAAAGAGCTCGCCTTAGATACATCTATTAGCACTTCACGAGTGCATTAGTTGTGGAAGGAGCCCGCTTACCCACTCTCCCTCCTCCCCCATTCCTAGGGGCCTCATCTGCTCCGGTGAAGAGAGAGATTACTGAAAAAGCAATTTGCTTTTTGACCTCTCCTTGTTTATTGTTTAGTTTAGTTCAGCAGCTACATGGGGCCTATACCTATGTCAGAAAAAGAAGTTCGCTAGCTTATTTATTCTTCTTCCTTCCCTTTTTTCTTTATCACTGACCTATATTTAAAAACACTCCATGTTGGGATAGAGATTCCGCTAAAGCTAAACTTCAAAGAATTGCGCCAAGAAAGACCGAAATTGCTGGAATTCTGCTTGTCTGTTCCAGTGGGTCAAATGGGGGTTGGGGAAGTAATTCTTTTGCGATGTTGTTGAGAGGCTCCCCACAATCACATGGATTCAAGACTTGTGAATGTGTGGTACATATCTTAGACACAAAGGTGTCTTTTCTTTTGCAACCTGACACAATAGATCTGGATTCGGTGAAGAACAAATAGCCACTGGATTGTAAAGCAGAGACTCTGGGGCTAAAGCCCACTAGATTGAAAATCCGAGCATTGCACATAAAACTAAAACGAAGCGAAGAACACTCACTCCACATAAAATCAAAAGAGCACTTCTCTTATTGGTAGACGAGGTTTTTTTAATCCAAAGGATTAGGCGGACATCGAAAGCATAACGCTTGGCTACAAACCATTTGAAGAAAAGGCCACATCGAATTAGGAGAATTGAAGCTAGGAATGAAGATAGAACACTCTTTCCATTTCCAAGCCAAGGAGTGAACCTCTGGCCGAGACATGATGTACTTGAAAGGGTCTGCCCTAGAGATCCACTTTTTTTTGTGCTCCAACAGAGAATGCCTGAGCTTTTGTAAAGCGAACATGAGAGCTAGACATGATGTTTTCTCTATTGGAGTGTACTTGAATTCTACTCCAACAGGGTTCCGGCTCAAGTAGTCTAGTGCGTTCTCCTTACCTTGCTCATTGCGCTGGGCGAGGAGAGTACCCAAGAAAGCGTCTAACGCCGTGATATATAACAGCAATGGCTTGCCTTTTGTTCGGGCTCATGAGGACTGGGGCTTTCATAAGATATGCTTTGATGCTTCCGAAAACATTCTGGCAAGCTTGATAAAATTCCTATTATAGAATGGCGGACACCCCCCTGCGAGGATCTCCTCAGGAAAGAACAAGTCAACGCTTCTAGCTGCGTCCGGGTTAAGCTCCGAGGAACCAGATAAGAGTAGTGCCCAATTCTTAGGAACCAGTATACCGCACCCAATTGGACAGCCGGGGGATGAACCGGCCTAAACAGCCCCGGGTGGTGGTGGTCTTCAGGGGCAGTCGGTGATGAGGAGCCTAGCAGCCGAGTTAGATCCCAAGAACAACTGGGCGTCCCCTTAGCTAGCAGGTATGGTACCGGTTAAAGTAAGTAGGAGGATGAACCACCCCATACTTCTGTAGATAGCTTCGACGACCCTAGGTTTTTTTCCTCAGTCTCATTCGAAAGCGATTCAGTCAGCTTGATGAGCTCTAACTTATGAGCTTGCTGCTTATGGATCAATGCTGAGACCATGCACAGGATCTTTTCGTCGGCAGTGCTCTGGAGGGGTTTTGTCCTTGACCCGACCGACTAAGACTGAGACGGCCGATGGATATAGGTGCGAAGGAGTGGGCACCTGTACTTTATTTTGAAACGCCTAGCGTAGGTGAGATTCCTTTAGTTGAGTCCCTTAGCCCAATCCTTAACGCTTCCAAACATCATGTTCTTTCGGATGGAGTCGAGGAATCCCAGTCATGTTAGCAAGGTCATGTTACCAAGGGAGCTCCTTCTAAGGCGGGAACTTGGGCAGATTCCTGGTGAAGGCTTGCATTCATTTCTGTCTCATTTTCAGGTAGAGTGTACCTGGCCCCTATAGGAACCCCCTGATCTGATGGGGGGAATTCCTATGAAAGAGGCTCACTTGGAAGGAGCGATATCTAGCAAGTCTTCCGTGAGTGAATGGTCTCATCCAGTCCGCGAGTCAATCCTATCAGCCGATCAGCCTAATACTTAAGGACTGAGTTTCCTTTCTTCCTTCCTCAGGTCATGTGTAATAGCCGGAGGGCAGAATTCGTATCTGTCTGTCTGCAGTTCGTATGTAGGTATGTCCAGTGGTCCAGCCAGCGTAGGCTACTCTTTTTCTGTTAGTCCATCCAGTCGGTCAGTTGATAGTTTGATCGAGGGCATGAAGGCTAAGGTACCTTCCTAAACTGAGATTTCAATCTAAAAAGTGTTTTCAAAGCCCTTTTTTTTTGGCTTCAAGGATGTCCCGTCTAGTGGGAGAAGTGGTTCAAAGCGAGAGTCTTTCGGGTCTATACCCATAGCCCTTGCCCTTCTTTTGGTACAGTGTAAGAGTCCCGGGCGGAATTCCTTTCTATCTATCATCCCGTACTCTCATTCCAACTTCTCTTAGTCAGTCTTTCTTTTGATTCTGTCCTATCTTTCGTAGATCGACTTTCTTTTTCTTTCTCACCTACTCTTTTGTAAATGATAGAAATTCATCCAAGAAGGAGATTTTTTAGAAGTTGGGAGTGGGGATTGCGTTTGCCCTGTATAAGAAGATTATTTCCTAAAAAGGTACGAGTTGATTGACTTACAGCTGATTAAGATGAACCACCGGTAGCTCTATAGCCTACCAAAACCTTACTTCGAAGACTTGAGGAATTCCTCCTTGAAAGGGGAAATATGCCGGGGATTTTTGGCTTAATCCTTCTACTTATCCCAGTTCGGCTAACACGAGGAAAGTCTCTTTTTCTATTGAGCCGGGGCCAGGTCCTCAAACTACTGACTTTCCGGCAAAAACCGGTTGCGGATTCAACCTCGGCTTCACTTTTCACTATTAATGAATTCCAGAAAATCCTGCATCCGTAAATCGCCTAGTAGTGATTTGCACCTTTTCGAGAAATGGATCGCGAATCAGAAGGTTGAGATGAGGAAACTCCTTTTGCTCATGCTAATGCGTCTGCTACTTTTAAAGATTCGATACGTGCAACTCTTTATTAATTAATTAAAAATTGGCATTCTCCGATCGGCCTAATCTCGTAAGATATGGCTATGTCCCTGAGACTAATGCAGAGGAACGAATCCTTCAAGGATAGGATGCCGCAGCTTTATACGTACGAGGAGATCCATACGTGTAGCGAGAGGAAGAAAGGGTGGATATAAGATTCATTTAGAAAAGAAAGATTTTCCTCTTTCTTGAGACGCTTTTAGCTAGGGATAGGAATAGGAGCGTAATTCTTTTTCTGAGATAGAAAGCTTTTTTAATCCGCAATAGGGGACCAAGCCATAGCTTTCTAGGCGTTCATACACTCAAGCAAGCCCTTTCTACTAACCATTGGGCTCGGGAATGGGGTGCCGCATTTTTCTTTTTAGAGGGGGCTTTGGTAGTCAACTGTTAAGGCTCTTTGTCTTTCATCTGCTAGGTTGAGGAACGTAGTGGATATAAGACTTGAGTAGCTAAATTGAATGAGGGGCCTAGCTTGCTTTCTTATAACCTTCGAGGCTTTGAGATGTAGTTGACTTGAAGCCTAAACTTGCTTTCCTTCGATTCTCCTGTTTTAGGCGACAGGTTGCGGTGAGACAAGAGAGAGGGAATAAGGAAATTGAACGGCACGGATTTCATAAGATAGGTGTAGAGGAGTCTAGCAAAGCGATAGGAAAAAAAGGGCCTTTCGGCTATGTTTACTTTGTCATCAAGGGGCGGAGCGAAGTAACTAGGCGGAGATGCAGGATCGCTGTAAGTAATTTATCATAGAAGAGAATCTTATCATTTTTAGAGAGTCTGATTCCCCTTTGTTCAAGTCCGAGGTCGTGTCTCCTTAGCTAGGGCGCCGAAGTTAGTAAATCACGAATACGAGTTAGACTGGACCTTTACGAAGGTCATGCTTTCTTTCGGGGCTCAAGCTTTCTAGTAGCTTTGACTGATAAGTGTAGGTTTCATAGACTCGACTGCCTTCTTACGGCTTTCAGTCACTCGAGTAAGTTCTTACGGGGCTATGTTGTAATTGAGTCAGACGGTAGACCGAGTTGGAGAGGAACGAAGACACTCGAGCAAAGCGAATAGGGGGGGGAGTTAGGACTTCTTCTTTATAAGCACAAAGACCCCTTTTACAAAGAAAAAGCCTCTAGAAAACAAAACAGATTCCCTTCGTCTATTAGAATCACAGGTAACGAGATCAAAGTTTTAAAGCTAACTAAGAGTACTCTTTCGAAGAGAATCCTCTTTAAGAGCAGGGGACAAAAGGGAAGACTGATCACAGAGATTCGTGGTCTGCTCCTGGGATTGGAAATCACGCTACTGGATCCCAGTTCTCAAGCTGAGACAAGCTATCTTAGGAAGAAGGGAAAGGCATAGCATAGCAGGGGTTGGAGTAAACATAAACATTTTTCTATTTTTTTCTCGGAATTCTCCTTTTCAAGAAAAAGCTAAATACTCAGGATCATCCGCGGAAAAGAAAAGTCTTGCCTAGCCTTCATACCCTCGATAAAAATCTTTAACCATTTCGCTCGACAACTGGGGCTTCGGCAGCTTATATCAGTTCCAGTGTATCGTAGCAGTCTGAATCTGAATGGTACGGCGTCGAAGCTCTCTCTATTAGAGGGAGAACGAAAGCTACTCGATGGAAGGAAGAAGACAGCAGGTGTGTGGTATAGCTCTTATCTGTAAGGCAATAAGAAGAGATAGGTATTAAGATTCAGTGTCGCTTTTCTGCTGTAGTCCGTCTGCTTTGCTGCTTTCTTACGCTAAGGCCAGCTGAGAAGCTTATCGCTAGACCTGGTGATTAGTCTAAAGTAAAGCGCGATTAGACTGTGAGGTGCAATGTCTGCCAATAGTTGTGCATTTTTAACTATTTATAGGATTCGACTAGCTTTTAGCTTCAAGTGGTTCAGTCTCTCCTTCAGGTCAGGAATTGGGTAAAACATTGGGGACAGGAGCACTATAAGAGGTCTTCTTTTGAGAAGAGCTAGAAACCCCCTGAGCCTATGTATGGAATGTAAAATAACCAACATGGGTCGGAAAAGAGGGCACCTAGAACGTCTTTTTACCGTCTTAGCCTGCCTTTTCAGCTACTTAATGACCGAGGGGGATCTCCTTGTTCTGCCTTGTTTTTTGAGCAAATAAGAGCTCGCATAGCTTCTATAATCTCCATCATCTTATCTAGCCTTCCTTCGGTACTTTTGTTAAGTTATGGCTTCTTTAGGGGAGATTTCGTCTTCGTTGGTTACAAAGACGTGTTCTGTTCTTGAGACTTCTGATGAGACGGTACGTGCCAAGTCTTCGGACTCATCGGAAGACGGGTCATCACCGGGTTCTGTTTGGCCTCCGGGATTGTCATATATGACAACCGATGTTGCTCGTGACACTGAAAATCCTTGGCTTTTTTTCCAACCTCGCCCTTGCTCGCGTTCGCCGAGATTCCGTTTCAAACTGAGCAAGAGGGGTGTCGGAATCGATTTCGGGGACCATTTTGCCCTTCTTTTTCCGCCTTACCCACCTTGTTAACTGTTACAGCGGAAACCTTCAAATCAGAAGAAATTTCCTCTTTGGCTTTGAAGCTACAGCTACCTTTAAAAAAAAGCTGCTACAACGCGCGGTTGCTATTAGCTTATTTATTTACTTGACTTGAGGAATAGGCATAGGCGGGATAGGGATGGGTCTTTGCTTTAGCATAGGGCTAAAAAGAAGCTCTATAAGCTTAATTTAAGTACCCGTAACCCCACCCCTTAGTTCCTCTTCTTTACCATAGGTAGGGGGCGGCTTTGATTTGAAGCTATAGAAACAAAAAGGCTACTTACTAGCTTTGCGATAGGAGCTTGCGCGTGGGCCCAAGCTCTATAGGAAATAAAATAGCAAGCATAGGCATCGCTGCGGCTACTCTTTTGCGTTAGGAGTTATGTTATTGTCGTTTAGTTTACTTTTATTTAGGAGTGAAAAGGAAGATCTTTATGAGATGAACGTAATCTATATCTCTCCTTTCTTTGGTTAGGAACAATTCAATAGCTTGCTTTAGGGGTCTTAACATCGAATCACACATAGCGAGCGGCTACTACTTTCTTTGC
>CANUEP010125847.1:0-32631 GCA_947857235.1 Jatropha podagrica | reverse complement strand
TTTTAAAACTAAAAAATTTTTTTACTGGTTTTCTGATTTGGCTTTGATTCTCCATTTTTGGTATAAATTAAAATAACCTTGCCCCCCCCCCCCCCCCCCCCAACCCACCTCTCCTTAGAACTAAGCACTAAGTTGCCATTATTACTTTAGGGTAATCTTCCTTAGAGCTCTCTCGAGTCAAGAAAGTTGCTCGCTCATCCAGTGCACCTTTGTTCCTTACTACTTGTTCACTTGAGGCATGAGTATTGTTTGACCCTGGTGCCACACATTCATTTGTGTCTCCCAAATTTGCTGCTAAGGTAGATATAATGTCAGATATATTAGATTCTCCTTTGTCAGTGACAACACTACTAAGCGAACCTGTTTACACTAATGCGGTTATGACGGACTGTCCTATAATAATTAAGGATAGGGAACTACCTGCAAATTTAATTATTTTTGATATGATTGACTTGGATTCCATTCTGGGCATGGATTGATTATCGAGATACGGTGCAGAAGTTCACTGTAAAAAGAAAGAAGTTGCTTTAAATCTACCCGATGGTACGAAACTAGTCTACAGGATAGATAGAAACATAGCTCCCCATAATTTCATTTCTGCCTTTAAGTGCTAAAAAGATGTTGAAAAAGGATTGTCAAGGCTACCTAGCACTAGTAAAGGACACAACGTCAGAAACTCGTAAAGTAGAAGATGTGTCAGTCGTGAATAAATTTTTAGATGTGTTTCCAGAACTCCCACCAAATTGAGAGATCGAATTCTACATTGATTTAATTCCTGGCATAGAGCCTATATCTATGCCACCTTATAAGATGGCACATGCAAGTTGAAATAGCTCAATGAGCAACTGTAGGAATTGCTAGACAAGGATTTTATCAAACCAATCACTTCACCTTGGGGTGCTCGAGTCTTGTTCGTGAAAAAGAAGGATGGTTCACTTCGCTTATGTATTGATTACATGCAGTTAATAACTTATAATATTTGGTTCCTAATCCAAAACCAATTATAAAGAAGAGAATTTATAATAACTTATTTGGCTTGATGTGAATAAGTACTATTAAATTTAGTAGCGCGTCCCTCTAAAAAAATAGGGATCTTCGTTCTCATAATAATTATTGCAATGAATTGCAATTATTTAACAAATAATTATACTAAATCATTTTGAGCATAACTAAAAGTAAGAATAAAAGTCTGATTTGTAATATAATATCCCAAAATTTTTATTTCAAAAAATTTTCATTTAAATTAAATCGTAAATCGTGAATCAATAATATTACGCAGCGTAATATTTATTGAGATAAAAAACTATTTTAATTTACATTAAAATTAATTAAATAATCGCTAAATCAATTAAAAATCGGATCAATTTTTTTTACCGAATTAATTTAAATTGAATCCGAATCAATTTTTGAAATCCATGTGCACCACTGTTCTTTTGCTCAAACATAACATTTAGCGGTTCGTTTTTTTTTTTTTTCAATTATTTCCTTTTTTTTATTTTCCTTTCCTTTCTTTCTTTTCTTTCTTTCCTTTTTATTTTTTCTTCTTTCTTCTTCTTCCTTTCCCACGATAACCCTGTCTCCTTCATCTCTCTCTTTCCCTCTTCCCTCTCACTCAGCACTCCCTCTTCCTCACTCAGCTCTCTCTCGATCTTTCTCTCCTCTCCCTCTCACTGCGCTGCCAGCGCCTCTTCCGCCAGCAGCAACTCAGGCCAGCACCGGCCACCACAGCCTCAAGCTCCAGCTCTCTCTCTCTCTCTCTCTCTCTCTCTCCCCTTGCAGCAGCACCGCCACCACCAAGCCTCTGTCCTTCTAGCGCAACCGTTCTCAGCGCCACAGCTCCTTCCTCCTCCTTTGCGCGCGACAGCAGCACAACAGGCCACCGTTCCCAGCTGAGCTCCACCGCGCACCACCATTCCATCGAGTTTCAGTCACCTTGCACCGCCACCAGCCACGCCAGGCCACCAACGCAGCAGGCTAAGCTGCACTTCGGCCACCGTCTCCTCCTCCTCCTCTCTCCTTAGACGAAATTCAGCTTCCAAAAATTGTGATTTTTGGACTCTGATTATTTGGGTATTGAATTTAAATTATTTTCAGAATTTATTTAGTTAACTTTAGAAATTTTGGTTGAATAATTTTATTATTTGTGTAGTTGATAATTTTTAGTCTTTTGGTTGATTAATTTTAGTAATTATGTGGTTGATTAATTATTTTGTTAATTTTATATATATTGGTGTATTTTATTATTTTAGGGATGATTTTAATTATTAATTCATCAAATTAAATTTAGTAAATTAAATTAAATTAGTAAATTAAATTTAAGGATATAAATTAGTTAATTAAGGTTTAATGGTTATTATCAAAGGTTTTTAAATAATTAAATTATTTCGGGTGTCAATTTGAATATTTGGTAGAATAAGTGTTATTATATGGAATATTAAATTCAAAGTAATTTCAGATTGAAAATGAAAGTTTGGTGAAATTGCTAATAATTTATATTTGAGGATTTTAATTAGTTAGAATTATTATTAACGGATAATTAGTGAATTTAAATATATATGTTGGTATATTTTGCAAAAATAAAATTAATGTTTGAAATATTAGAATTAATGAAATTGGTTTAATTATAATAATTTTGAAATTAAATTGATTATTGAAGTTTGGCTAAATGAAAAATAAATTATAATAAATATTATGGTGGAATAATTGATGGATTTTAATTTAAATAAATTGGATAATAAATTATGTTATCAAGAAAATTATTATTATTAGTGTTAAATTACAATTAGGAGTATAAATATATTTTGACGAAATTAGAACTAAGAATTTTAGGTATTAAATATAAAAGTATATTTTTATGGTGAAATAAATTAAAGTGATATTTAGATTGGATAGAAATTGAACAAATGAATTATTTGGTGGTAAATAGTAAGATTATATTATGTGAATTATAGTATACTGGACATGGTGATTTGGTGGTAGTTTTGAATTTGAAGTTAATATAGAATGTTAGGATTTATTAAAAAGTTTATTATAAATTATTATTTTGATAGTAGAATATTCAATTACTCAATGAACAGACTACATAAGGAATAGTTATTTAATATACGGGATTATTATTTTAAAAAGTTGAGTTATATTAAAAATAAATAGATAATTATATTTTTCTAAAAATACTGCTATTATTAAAATAGGAATTAGTATCTTAAGTGATATATAAACATAAGTAAATAAGTTTACTAAATTAAATTCTTAATTAAGGGAGTCATTTATCTGATATTATTTTTCTTATTATACGTATTTCTTAGATTGATCAACTTCCTCCACTATTTTTTCAAATTAGAATTCAAAATAGAATTAAAATATGTTGCTATCATCATAAGTAATAATAAATAGTACACACCATCCTTACATAGATGCATTTCATATGCATATTATACTCTTTATGTTATTTAAACTAATCATTATTCATTCCCTAATTCTATTGTTATTATATTAATATCGTTTTTTTCCAAATATAATATTTTCAGTACTATAACAATATATAATCTCAGTCTTTGATTATATTTATATATTGCATATATTGTATGGATTAAATTAGTGAATATTTGTAATGTGATAATAATGTGCTTGTGGAAATTGAAACATGTATCACTATGGAAATTGAGACATGTATCACTATGTCCACACCCGATATCATATGTTATTGCATTCATTTCAGACAATATCATATGTTCAGTATTATATGTAATTCCATTCACTTCAGATAATAAAGAAAATATAATTGGACAAACTTCATAATATTAATTGAGAGCTCAATACTTTGCTCAATAATAAAAGGACATGAAATAAATCTAAAGTTTATCATAAATTTTTTCTCTCTCAATAGTACTACTTCAGGAGCATATTCGAAGTATAAATTTCATTGACAATCTAAATCAAGGACTAATGTAGCTCCAAACATAATAATGATGACATCTTAATTATATTTAAAATAAATCAATTCACATTTTTTACCACATGAATAATATATAACAATAATAAAATAATCTATATGAATAATATATATCAATATATAGCGATAATTATAATAATAAAACAACAACTTTAATACTATAAAATTAAAATAACTTACAGTTTAACGCTTTGTAATAATAAATACATTCATTCTTTTCTTTCAAACCATTTCGAAGAGCAAGTAAATATTTAACTATTAAATATGTAATAGGAGAAAAATATTGCCTTGAAACCATCAAATCCAAATATATTTCATCACTTTACATTCATGATTAATCATTCTGGCGTAATGTAAGAAACGTAAACTCAAATTTTATAATTTAAAATATATAAAAGGTGTTATAGCAATAATAAAAATATTTAGATAATAAAATCGCAGAAAATATTTAGCAATTGGCCATGTAGATAAGATAGAAAAAAAAATAATGACTTATGCAACATATAGCCATATTTTATCGAAATATAGCATTATTTTAATCAAACATTGTGACTAATATTAGATGAATAATATTTTATAATGTATCCTACAATGATATAAATATAGTAAATTGGTTCTGAGTATTGATTATCATAATTTAAATAAATAAATTGGGCATGTAAATGAAAAATCAATCTCTTTTCTTCTTTTTTAAATAATGGCCGTACCAAAAAACTTCTGCCAATGTGCATTTTGTATATCAGAAATATGATAACTATATTTAATCATTTAATTGATTAATTAATTTAACTATTAAAATAACGATTCAATATAAATTTTTTTATATCTCAGGCAATCGGTAGTATAACTTTTAAAAACATGTATAAATATATAAAAGACTTACATTTTGACACGGGAATAGATTCAACTACAGAAACTTTAACTTTGATTGTTGTAAATCACAAATTATCCACTCTTTAAGCGATTTGATTAAAAGAGCGATAAAACAAAAATCAAAGTACTAAAATAAAAATTATAGTGATAGAACGAATCATGCTGATAACGTCTTATAAAATAATATAAATTAAAGAAAAGGAATAGATAGCAAAATATAAGAGAAAATATAAGAGAGAATGTAAAAGCGTATTATTATTGATAAGAAACCACGTGTATATAGTTACACAAGTAAAACTCTTATAGAATGCTCCATAAATTAGAAAAATAGAAGTCAATAATAATTAAGACTACAGACTTCTAGGATATCCACTTATTTCACAACATAGAGAACATATTTTTCTTTTTCTGTTTTTTTTTTAACCTTCGAAGAAACCTCATAGTTAACCACCACATTATTTCGACTATAATTTAAGAACCAAAAATTTATTCACTTTCAGAAAATCCAAACATCCTGTCTTTTTTCCCCAGTGGTTCCTACCATAATTAGGACAACTTTCATATAATATTTTATAGTATCAATTCAATGTTACACATATCAACATTTGCATTAAACTTCTGACAAAATATTTGAAGATACTTACAGAAGCGTACTCTCAAAAAAAAAAAAATTAAATTTCAAATAGTAAACTTTGCCATTAAAAAACCTTTCCATAAATTATGTATCTTCCTTTTAAATGCATGAATAAGAGATGCTTTAGCTGGATACAAGACAACTAGGTTTGCTTCTCTAAAACATTTTTCCAGTACCATCTTTCCTTGAAACAGATTCATCAACATGCATCCGGGTACAATGTTCTACCAATGAAGACATCTGGTCGACCTTGTCATATAATCCAAGGATCCCACCGGTGTGTATGAAGAGGATCTTTCTGCCCTCCCACTTTTTTGGATTCTCTGCCATGTCTTTCATCATTCCATAAGCAGCTTTCCCACTACAAGAATCACACCATTGAACTGTCAACTCGAGGATTTTCAAATTTTAAGATCACGAAATTGAATTTCTGGTTGATATTTTGATTCTAAGTTGACTCCTACTTCCAGCTCTACAGATTTTAACCATGCTTGTTGTCCTGACTAAATTTGACAACATCAGCCCTTTAACTATGAAAGTCACTGTTCTATTTTCCTTCAAGCTAGTTCCATAAATTGAGGAGAAGACCAGCCATAGTTGGGTAGAAAATTGAGCTAACTATAAATTTAAAAGAATGCCACGCGAAAGAACATGAGATCGCAATAGAATGTGCTACTCTACCTGTAAACCGGATCTAGAACAACACCAGTAGCTGTAGCAACTTCCTGGACAAACTTAAGTTCATCAGAGGTGTTCATTGCATATCCTAGACCTTTGGCCTGTAGGAGGAAAGAAAATCAAGCACAAGAATATGATGATTATAATTTCATCTTCGACTCCAAATCAATTGCAGATACATTCAGTGGAAGCATAATACTATACAAACAATTATGCATGCAATTGGCTTATTGGACATTGCAGTTCAAGAAACTTCCAAAACAATATTAAATCTAACAAAATGAAATAAGAATTGAATTGACCACTCTAAACATAGTTTGAGGAGAAACTAGGACCCTGTTCATTTCAGAGAGAAAGAGCCAGTTTTCCATTAAATTTTTCTAAGAAAACAGTTGTCATGGAAAACATGTTCAAATTTGGTTTTCCCTATTATTTTCCCAGAAAATGGAATTTCCCAATTCCTAATTTTATAAAGGAATTTACCATTTTTGGAGGTGAGGTTTTATGATCTCCTTATTCCCATTTTCTTTTGCATTTTTTTCCAAATTTGTGCAAATAACTCTGTCGCTTGTTAGCTAACAACACATTTACAAACAGAGAAGAGACTAAATAATCCAATCTATCAAGTAAAATCAAATTAAAACCACCAAATCAGATTAATCTCGACAAAAAGCGAGAGATTTGGCAGCCAGCAGCACAAACTCTCTAAGAACAGGATGCCATCTCTGATTCTGACCAGCCCATGATTAAATTAGTAGCCTATTAGAAGATCAGAAACATACTTTTGTTCAAAGATAAACATCCCTTGTTTTGTGTGAGCTACTTCAATTCCTAGAAAATACTTTTATCTCAAACTCCTTAATCAAACACTTAATTGCAGCCTGCCTTTCGCCTTCATCATTTCCTGTTACAATTATTTATCCACATAGGTAGCGACTCCCCCATTTTGTGTGTTTTCATAAACAATGTATGGTCAACTCTTTGTTTGTGCCCAATAGTTTGCAATATTTTAGCTCTACAAACCAAGCTCGAGGTGATTGCTTAAGACCATAGAAAGCTTTCTTCGATTTACACACCTTATTACCTGTCACATTTTCATTAAAACCAGGAGGAATGTCCATGTATATTTCTTCTTCTAAGTTGCCATGCAAGAACACATTTTTAACATCAAATTGTTGAAAATCCCTTACTGTCTTCATTTTGCAATGGGGCAAAGGTTTCTTAATAGTCTACCATAGGTATTGTTTGGCCATTAATCTTGCCTTATATCTTCCCAATGTCCCATCAGCCTTATTTGTTACTTTTCCTTTTTTAAAAGTGGATACTTTACTAGGTACCCAAACCATACAATCATATAATCATTTAAATTTGGAAAACTAAAATCATGTATAATCATATAAATTTGAAAAACTAAAATTTAAAATTTAAAATAAAAAATGAATAATGTAAAAACTATAAATAATAAATCATATCGAAAATATAAAACAAAAATAAAGAAACAAGTTGCAATTTGAACACATTTTTCGTTTTCTAGAATTAGTAAATAACTTTCCGATTTAATTACAAATGAATCTAATCTCCATTTTCTCCATTTCACTTTTCCACTTCCCTGGAAAATGGAAAACAGAAGAATAGATTTCCACAAACAAACACCACCTCAAACTTCTAGTGAAAAGTATGAGGTCAACATGTTCATACATAGTTCTACAGGAATCAAAATTCAATTAAGTTTTTAACATAACCAAAACCGACTTGTGAGCTATATCAGTTATATTCTCTTCTTTTTCTTTTTTTTTTTTTTTTTTTTTTTTTTTTTTTTTTTTAAGAGTAGAAGGCAAAGAGCTGTTTCATAGATATCTGCATCTTCTCTATGATGCTATATTTAGAAATTTGCATTTTCCAGTTGCAGTCTCCATGGCGCATCTAAATGTCATATAAGCTTAAACCAACATTATCACATTTTTTAACATATAATTTACCTCACGAAGAGAGGGGGAAGAATGAAAGGGGGGAAAAAAAGGGAAAGAATTCATGAGATATGTCAGCACTCACATTTTGAATGTTTACAATCTCCCGTGAGTTAACACCTGCTCCGAGTTCATCAATTAGTGATTGAACAAAGTTGTAAAAGTAATCAGGGTCATCACAAACAGAGAACGCACGAACCTACAAATAGGAAAATGCAAGTAGAGTCAAATTGAGAAGTAAGAGACAAACTGAGAATCTGAAGACATACCTTTGCCTTGAAAGTACCTAACCGTGATCCCAGTGACAGACCAGCAATTGTACCTCCACTGTTAATCAAAATGGAAAAACTAACATCTTATTTTCACTAGCAGAAAAGAAAGTATAGTGAATCATAAGATAGTTTCTGCTCTCTGGATTATAGTTGTAGGCTAAACATTCTAGTGCCTGAGTGCTATGTTTGTTATCAGACAACTGCAATTGCCAAACACGTGTCATTGAAGTCCATAGCTCAGCATACAGTGAACTTAGATGTACAAAACATGTAATGGTTGTCAGAATCATAATGATTAAGTCATAAACTTGTACATATAAAGTAATATCTCTCAATTTGAAAGTTAGAGACCTGCCAACTCTCAATAAGAATCCCAAATCAAATTAGGAAAAAAAAAGAAAGAAAAAAAAAAGAACACATTCTTGTTATCCCTGTAACTTGAATAATAATCAAGAGCACTGATTTTGATTATGCAAATACTACTTTCTACTCCCAGCAGGCATGCATGCATGACACGTGACAAAAACAATAGCAGCAACAAAAATATAACAATGAAACAACGAAAGAAGAGAAACATGAATCACTTAATCATTTATTCAAGGTCAAGCATGAGCAAAATCAAGGATCTCATATTTTAATTATTGAAGAAACGGTGGAGCAGAGATTTCTAGACCCCAATTATATCCAGCTAAACCATATTTTTCACTCTGAACTTTTCAAGTAGTTTCAATTTCGCTCTAAAATAACCTTTATCCACTGAATACCCCAAATTTGTTTTAATTTCACCCTAATTTTAAAATTGGGCTTAATTGGAAAAAAAAAAAAAAAAGAATAAGAGAAAACAGAATAGGGGATCCATAGTAATTAGAAACACCATGGGTTCAACTTAACCTGACATTGTTCACAATATCTGAACTCACTGTTTTACATATTGCGCTATATCTTTAAACTCATCGTTTTCACTCCATTCATTCTATTTCTCCATGTCTCACCACCCTCATTCTCTAACCCAATCTATTGCTAAGACTAACCTACAATTTAAGATCCAGAAAATATAGAATCCATAATTGGAAAAGAAAAAAAATATGGCATTGCATTAGTTGAAAGTGAAAAGGCAAGACTGCTTTTCTGAATGAACCCAGAATTTCACAGCCACAAATTCGACCAATACAAGAAAACCCAGATCAGAAGTTTCAAAAGAAAAAATCCAGCATACTGAGAAAGAACAAGCATAAAAAATTAGAATAGGATAAAAAATAACCAGATATTCGAACGATCAATGTCAAAAAATTCCATAACTAACAACAAGCAGATGAATATGGATAATGAATAATCAATGTCAACTCCTACCCTTCAATTCTACGATTTCTAGATTTTAGGAACTTCACACGTCTGGTGACATGATTCTTGTGGTTGCAAGTGCCTACAAGAAATAGTGCATACAAAAGCACTAGCTTTGCTACCTAAAACTCATACATGAATTGGATACCAAGATACATTAGAGTCTCCATATGTTTCAAAAAGAATTTTTATGTGAAAGGGATGTCCATTTATTATATATACAGAACTGTTATACCAAAACTGGAACAAATCAAACTTGATATGAGACAAGCAGGGAGGAAAAGATTTAAAAGAAAAGTAGGGCCTGCTAATCTGGAAAAGAGATTAGAGAAGAACCTTCCACAAGCTACAACAATATCATCAAATTTGAATCTCCCAGTACTAGCATGAACTTGCTGCTCAATTTCCTTGATTGCTTCAATATAACCCCTGCACGGAATTCAAACATAAAGGCTATTAGTACCGTGGCACAGAAAACACATAACATTCTTCTAAAAAAAAGAGAGGGAACATCCACATGCATAATGACAGTAAAAGGATGTTACTGGTCATTTCGTTCTGTTTCCTCAAACAGAGGGAAGCTATCAAGTTATGGGGAGCATATGCAAGAGATGAACACAAATTCAAAGGAACATGAAGCAAAAACTTTTGGAAAGAAAAAAAAAGAAAAAGAAAAAAAGAGAGAGAGAGAGAGAGAAAGGAAACAAAGGAAATAAGGAAAGGTGGCACCTAAAATTAATAAATCAATAAGATCTGTAATTAGAGTGGAGAAGATGAATTTTCTGTGTTTCGTTATGAACAGGACTAGCTTTTTTACATAGACAAGAGTGTTCCTAATTCAGGAAATAAAACTAACAAATCCCTACAAATCTTCTAGTTTCTATATACACATATATGACTAATCTCTTAGATTCTTTTTTCCACAACACTCCCTCTCAAGTCGGAGTAGATGTTAATAGTGCTCAACTTGTTACAAAGACAATCAACTCAAGATCCATTTAGAGCTTTTGTGAAAATATCCCCTAGTTGTCCAGTTGTCTTGACAAGTCATGCAGAGAGAATATCTTGTTGTATCTTTCCATGAACAAAATAACAATCAATCTCAATATGTTTTGTTTGTTTATGGAACACTGGATTTGATGTAATATGAATAGCAACTTGATTATCACACTACAAGAAGGATGCAAGAACTTCTGACAGCACGTGAGCCCACATGCTGTGTCTGACAGTGGCCAGAAAACTTGGTATGAGCCGATCCGCGAACTCTCTTCCTCCTTGTCTGAGCGGTGTCATTCACTCTCCCTCCTGTGGTTGCGGTAGCTTCAACTTAGCTCTAGGGTTTTTCTCTCTCTAATGTGTTTAGGCTAAAAAAGGTCAAATATGACTCTGATACCATGTTGAAATATTAGAGATTAGATTTTGGGAGAAATTCCTTCTCTATTTCTTTTGTATTTGTGACTGACATCTAAATGTATATATGTACACAAATAACTCTACAACTATATTGGAAATTTGCAATAAAGGAAAGAAATCATATAAGAATATGTAAGTCAACAACCCAAAAGCTTACCAAGTCAATATTGTAGTGATGTAGAACCAAGAACAACAAAGGCAAAAACAAGGAACAAATCCTTTATGAAGAAAGGAACTGATTCCAAAAGCGTCTTCCAAAAGTAACTTAACAAACTATACACCAAAATATCATTAAAAAACACAAGGACAAAGCACAATGAGAGAATACCTCATTTATGATGGATTGAAATGTTGAGGGCGCATTGGCGAGACCAAACTATGTCACCAAAAATTCAAAATGCTCATTATGAGTCCGAAAGTCGTTTTCCCAACATCATTAGGATGCATCCTGAACTAATGGTACCCCGATCAAAGGTCCAACTTTGTAAAGTATTTATCGTTTACCAATGCCAATACTTAATCAATTACAAGGATTGGAAACTTATCTTTCAGAGTTTTGCATTTACAACCCTATAATCAACACATAGTCGCCATGTCTTATCGTCCTTTGGGACTAAAAGAATTAGAGATGAAAAGGCAATTGACTGGATTTGATAATTCCGTACACTAAGATAACCGAACATTGCTTCTCAATCCCATCTTTCATGTGGAACACAATAGAGTCGCACTACCACCAGTGCTGTGCATGGTTGTTCCAAGGTGATGCAGTGATCGCAATTGTGAGACGAAGGTAGGCCTTTAGGGTCTTCGAATAAGGTCAAATAATTGAATAATAATTTCTAGACATCCAACTCCAAATAGTGCTTAGTAGATTTTGGATGTTTGGGTAGAAGTGGCACTCTTGATACCATTATGTTCAATTGACATTCCCTGCTTCTTAAAGTTCATACACATTTTTGAAAACTCACATGTTATACTTCCATAGCGATATCCTCTTGTAAGCCACAAACATACAGTTGAATCTTTTGCTCTCGTGACAAAAATCCAACCAGAGACAATCCTTGACGATTCCCACTTGTTTCAATATCACCAATTCCCCCAACTTGTTACTTCGAATAGGTGGACCAAACCGCAGGTGCATTGGTGCTTGAACTCGTCACAAGAAGGATTAGGAGTGTCACTAAGGAACCATAGTTGGGCTGCTCCTTCCAATGGAATGATACTTGTGAAAGAGAGAAGAAGAAAGTTTTGAAACAAGCAATCTGCTTGATTTATTTCTCATATACAGTTTAGGGTATATATAATACGCAGAAATAGTTCTAAAAAAGGAAAACAATCTCCTAATGTCTCCTAATTATGACTGAATATCATCCTAATATATGCACAATCTATTCCAATAATTACAAAATTCTAATAGTCCCCTCAAGTTGGAGCGTACATGTCATATGCTCCTAGCTTGTCACAAATGTATTCAATACGAGGACTTCTAGGAGACTTTATAATGATATCTGCTAACTGATCATTTGAACTAATGAATTCAATTTCCGATTTCAATTCCATATAATTAGAACCCTTTTGAAAATAAAAAAAAATTATGATATTTTTGACTTTAGAACATATATTAACTCATATATCTTTTTCAGTCGTGTCAATTGTAATTACAATTATTGGTCAAATTCAAATAAAAATACTAGTGAAAAAATACTTTCTTTTTTTTTTTTCTAATTTCCTAACAAAAGAGGTAGAAATACATTCTGATTCAATCTTCTGTCTGATGAAGTGACAATCTATCTCTATATGTTTTGTCTTTCGTGAAACACTGGATTAGAAGCAATGCGAAGTGCTGCTTGATTATCATAAATTAATTTCATCTATTTAATTTCTCCATATTTCAATTCGAGAAGAAGTTGTTTTTAGCCAAATAAGTTCACACGTAGCTAGTGTCATGGCTCGGTATTTTGCTTCTGCACGTGATCTAGCTACAACAATTTGCTTTTTACTCTTCCAAGATAATAAATTTCCTCCAATCAGAACGCAATATCCTAAAGTAGACCGTCGATCAAAGGGAGAACCTGCCCAACATACCAGTTTCTTTTAGGAGATCAAGAATATACTTCCTTTGAGAGATAAAAATTTCTTTTTTAGATCTAGTAACTTCAATTTCAAGAAAATGTCTCAACTTTCCCAAATCTTTAATCTCAAACTCTTTGGCTAACAAATTTCTCAAGTGAGTCATTTTTTCGTTATTATTCTCTGTCACCACTATATTAACAACATAAACAATAAGTAATGTGATCTTACCTGCATGATGTTTAATGAACAAGGTATGATTAGCATCACTTTGAATGTACCCAAAAGAAAGCATGGCTTTACTGAACCTTTCGAACCATGCTCTTGGTGACTACTTCAGCCTATCCAATGACTTCTTCAGCTTGTAAACTTTTCGTCTGGTCTTGTCATCAGCAAATCAAGGAGGAATCTCCATATACATCTTTTCTTTCATATCACCATATAGAAAGGCGTTTTTGACATCAAACTGATGCAGCTTGCAATCAAGATCAACTGCACAAGATAATAAAATTGTGATAATGTTCATCTTGGCTACAGGAGCAAACGAATCAACCCTATAGGTCTGACTAAATATTTTAACAACCAATCGAGCCTTGTACCTTTCAAGTAAACCATCTACTCTATGTTTAATTGTGAACACCCATTTACATCCAACCGGCCTCTTTCCTGGTGGAGGAAATACAAGATCCCAAGTCTCGTTTTTTGCCAAAGCTCTCATCTCTTCAATCATTGCAGCCTTCCATTTTGAGTCCTTTAATGCCTCTCGCCAATTTTGCAGTATAGAAATAGAAGAAATAGACAAAAACAAGACTTTGTAAGAGAAAGACAGATCATTATAGAAGATAAAATGAGATATTGGGTGTTTAGTGCACGTCCTAACCCTTTTCTGAGAGCAATAGGAATATCAAGATCAGTATCAAAGGAATTAGAATCGGTATTAGGGTAAAAAACATGACGCTCCTCCTAGTCTCCTCTTGTTGTATAAAAGATATGCTTGTCGTAATGATAGAAAAGGATCTCATCCAAGAACATGGACACGAATCTGATCATACTCATTATTTAGGCCCGCTAAGAAATCATACATACGTTCTACTTCAATCAGCTTTTGAACTTGAGTTGCATCATCAGGACATTTTGCTTGAAAATCCTGATAATAATCCAATTCCTGCCACAACCCACTAAGTTCCGCAAAATACTGAGCAATAGTCAAATCCCTTCGCTTTGTCTCATGAACTTTTTATCGCAATTCATATCTCTGAGCATAGTTTCCTATTTGTGAATATGTCTGTGAAGCGGCATCCCATATCTTCTTAGCTGTATCAAGGAGCAAATATCCTCAGAAAATAGTTGGGCATGAAATTTATTAACCAAAACATAATAAAAGAATTCTTGGATTTCCACCATGCCTGTTGAAACTAGTTTTGTTGCTCCATCATCGAGGTATCCCTGCAAACCTCTAGCTTTAATGAATAATAGACAGGATCGAGACCAAGCCAGGTAATTTGTTCCATCTAACTTCACTAGACTAATCTGAAGTGAGGAGCTCTCTGAATGCAAACTAAAATTTGTCTTGCTGTCACTCATATTGTTAGACACAGAAGAACACAAACAGTAGCAGTGAAATAAGCCAAAAAAGGGAAAAAATTCTGTAAAGCAGAACTGGATCTGAAGCACCAGTATAGTGAAGTCACAACACCAAATTGAAGCCGTTGGAACAAGAAATGCTGATGGAGCTCGTCCGAAACAGCCGCATGCGCCGGCGCATGAGGAACGGGCAGGAGCTTCTATCGGCGCGTGTGCTCACACACGTGACAGAACGGCGACGCGGTTTTGACGGAGGGCCGATCGATGGATGCTCTTTCATCTGAGATGGGTGGTGGCGACCAACCCCCTCTCCCGGCGGTGCTGTGTGTAACTCGGACCCTAGATCGAAAATTGTTGCCGGAGAAATCATAGCAATGCTCTGATACCATGAAGAAATTAAAGGAAAGAATTCTTTTGTATTTCTTTCTATTATGTTCTATATACAATCCCTAAACTAGGTAATTTATATACAAGGATCTCACTAGAATAGGAAACTCATTAACTAAGAAAGTCTAGCAAACAAGGAAAGTAAATCAAGAATGTAAATAACAAGGATTTTAACACCATCTCAAAGCTGAGGCCTATACTAATGCAAATTGGACTGAATCTCCAGAAGATCAAAGATCAATTTCAGGCTATTGTATCTTTGTTGGAGAAAATCTAATTACTTGGAGGAGTGAAAAGCTGAATGTAATAAGTTGTTCAAGGGCAAAAGTTGAGTATAAAGCCATGGCCCAGGAGTTTCTGAGATGTTATGATTGATAAAGTTAATGGGTGAATTGAAACTTTTGGAGTTTGGAGCCTCAACCTTATTTTGTGATAACAAAGCTGCTATTAGCATTGCTTAGAATTCAGTTCAGCATAATAGAATGAAACACACAGTGATTGACAAACACTTCATAAAAGAAAAAATCAACTGGAGTGTCTTGATGAGTGCTCATGTGAAATTAGATAATCAACTGACAGATATCTTCACTAAAGGGCTAAGTAGCAAAATCTTTCACAATTTAGTGTGTAAGTTAGGCATCATCTTTTACAAAATCATTATTTTCTTCGTTAAAAACTTATCACTACTAACAATGAAAGGTCTACAATGGCCAGTGTCATTGGTAACCATTCTGCTTCCATTAGCCGCTATATTAAACGAGTTTGATAGTAGGTACCCTGTCCATTAGTAGTAAAAAATATATTTTAATTAAATTTAAAATTTGAATAATTAAATATTCGCAGATATCCTACCCGTTTAAAAGGTACTTTCAACGAGTTTTAGACGGATACGGATAGTAAATATTGAAACGGGTTCGAATATGAATTCTTAAATAGGTATTTAAACGGGGTTTAGAACGAATATGGATAATAAAATTTCAACGGATACCTATATAGTACCTCCTCCGCTTTGTTCTATTGAGAGGTGTATTGAATCAAGAGTCTGTTAGATTTTAAAAGATTTTTAAAATCTTTGGGTTGAAAGATGAATTTGTGAATGATTTTTTTATTGATACGTGACACCCTAAAATCTAGCGAAATCAATAATTTTTGGAATACCATCAAATTTGTATAGACTTTTAAAAAGTCATAATTGAATACCATCAAATTTGTTACTTAAAAAGAGTATATATTCATGAATACTTGCATCGAGTACTAAGTGTGTGTAGAACTTGATTCATGAATGCATCTGTATACTGTATTCATTATTGATATGAATATTCACATGTTAATAACAGTTATTACTACTTGCATGCACATAATGACACCATGTAGCTGTTAGAAAATCCAAACAGATGCTGAATGTTTACCAACTTCACGCAGAAACAAGCAAGTGCTTAAAGCCAAAGGATGGATATAGAATAATATGGCTTAACTCCTCTCCCAAGATGAAATATTAATCAGTTTGTATGGCTCAAAAACTTAGTTGCAAACTCAAAATGAGATGTCAAAGTAGATATATATTATCCACCTAAACTCACCAGGTTCCGATGGCATTTGATCCACCAACAGGAATAATATACGGCTTCCTCCCTTCCTTTAGCAACTTTTCTTTTAAGATATTAGTAAGAGTCTGATACCAAAGGTTGAACAAAGAAAACAAAACCTATCAATTAAATAAATATCTAAAAACATATGCAGACACTAGTTCAAGATGAGAGAAGAACAAGGGGGCAAAGTGGGTGGAGGGGAAGGGGGGAGGAGAGAGAATCACACTAGGAGCAAATGCAATAGTTAAGCTTATTAGTAGCCACATTGACAACTAAAACATAAAATGAGTAGCTATTCATGAAATAAGATACTGGCGGAACCATCCAATTCAACTCACAAGCATAATTTTATGGCATCGGTTTAAATAAAACGCTAGAAAACTTCATAGGTAAATGTACATTTGTTTGTCTCTCCTTATCAAAAACTATACCATGTTCTGCTGCAAGATAAGAATATTTTCAGCAAGGTTCCTTCGGTAAAATGTAAGAGGATTTCAGTTCTCTCATCAAACAGCATATAGATAGAGAACAAGTAGGTGGAAAATGTCTCGCTGTTTTTCAAATATGTGCTTCTCGATAAATGAGAATGGAGATGGCTGAAACAATATCTTACAGACATTTATTATAGGTGTGGGAACTAACATTATGATGTAAAAGGGTCCTGGAGTTTAGGTGTCAGTTCACACCTAAAGTACAGAGTATGAAAGATATAAAAATAAGAACTAATTCTATAAAAGAAAATTACAAATATTCATGGCATAGAACATGCAGAATGCTAGTATTAAAGCTTTTGATATCTTAAAGAAAAGGGGAAGAAAACTAAAGATGTTACAAAGGCTCAAACCATGAGAGCTCTGCTCATCATACAAGCTAGAATGATGAGCAGAGGATTCTTATTGAAAAACAGGCACAAAATCAGCGAAGCGTCCAGAATAGACAAAAGACAAAAAAAATCCAGAGAAGGGGATCCAGAATGTGCACAAAGAAAAGGAGAAAAAAAGAATAGGTGAAAAAGATGACAAGTAAAAAAGGGGAAGAAAGGAGAAAGGGTGTTGCTTAGAGTTACTAAGATTTCAAAAAATTACGCGGAAAAAGGAGCAAAGGAAAAAACCAAACTCATACATACATAATATGAAAGGCATGCATAAGAAAAATAATTTGGCAATGAAGAAGCAATGACCAACCACACTCCCAATTTGTGCATATTCTTCTTTTGAAATGAGTTGAACATGAGCTCCAACAAGTCGGTCGACCAATAGATTGCCGGTCAATCCAGGATCTTGGTCCACAAGAACCTGCAACACATACAAGAAAAGAAAAGGAAAAGGAAATATCTAAGGCGAGCAACAATTAAAATGCATAGCCGATGAGAAGAAAGAAGAGTTTGTTTACCTTGGATGTGCGAAGAATTAGATAACAATCAAGATTAAGGTACTTAGCAGCAACAGCAGTGGCACGACAGTGGTTGCTCTGAATGCCTCCAATAGTAATTATAGAGTCTGCGCCATTGGCCACTGCATCTGCCATCAAGAATTCCAACTTTCTCACTTTGTTGCCACTCAATTGCATGCCCGAGAGATCATCGCGCTTAAAAACATAATTGTAATCAACATAATAAAATCTACCAAAACAAAAGGCTCAAATAGAAACACAAAATTAAATACTCACCTTCAACCAAACCTCAGTGCCATCAGGCAAATTAGGAAGATTCCAGCGATGAATAGGAGTAGGAAGATGAGCCAAAGAGAAATAATGAGATGGAATAGGATTGAGATGAGAGGCCCATGAAGGAGGACTGTATGCCTTTTTACTAAGGAATTCCACCGACCTCTTGTTTCTGTTGTTATTTTCCTCCAATTCCATTCTCTCGGACTCACTAGCACCAAAGATTGACCTGATCAGAGGAAGTTCGCTTCCAAAGGAGCTCTTGCTGCTGCTGGCGGGACAAGCGAGACAAAACAAGTAACGGCTGTGAAGCATTCTGGTCTCTTTTGGTTTCTTTAGATTCGTAAACTTCAATTAAACCGACTGCAACAACCGAATCGAATCAGTTCGGTTGAGTTTTTAACACGTGAATTGTGATTTTCACAGAAAATCCATATTTGACTCTAACTAGAAAAAATGTATATTAATCAAACCAAACAGGGCATCTATTTATATCTAAATGTATATATATAATCTTGAAATTAAAAATTCTGAAGTCAAAAAGAATTTTATAAAATTGTGTGAAATTTCTATATTTAAATATTATCTTTTATCTTTTTCTTTATAAAATTTTTAAATTTTTAATAATTTTTCAATATTTCTATTTTTATATCTATATATACCTATATATAAAATTTTAAATTTTTGAATAATTAAAATTTTAAAATTTTGAATTATTAAATTTAAAATTTTAAAAATTTTAAAGTTTTGAATTTAAAATTTTAAAAACTTTTAATTTTTTTTTTACCAAATACTTATGTATACTTCTTTCAATCATTATTTTTCACAATAGTTTTATTATTATCTTTTATTGTTTATTTTAATTTTATAAATTTTTTTCATATATATGGTAATGTTGTTTTTTATATTTTGATTAGCAACAAGATGACGTGCAAAATTTCAATCCATATAGACTATATCTTTTTCTCCAACTCGAGTAATATTATAAATGCCTGAAAATTTAATTTCAAAAAAAATATTCATTTAAGTTTTAATTTTAAAATTTTAGCCAGCAAATTTAAGTCAATAAAATTTAATCAGACTTAAAAATCCATTTGATTTTATCGAAAACTGATTGAAAATCAAGTAGATGTATTGAATCGGACCAAACCGAACTGAACCAGAATGGTCCAGTACATTCTGAAAACTCAAAATTTATAGTATGTTTTTAATATTTTTTTTCCATTCTTTTCTTTCCTTCTCCTTCCCCATGGTACATTCTCTCTCTTCTTCTTATTCTTCTTCTTCTTCTCTTCCTTCTCTCCCACCGTCTCTATCTCCCTCTCACTGCGTCGGCAGCAACACCACCGCACCACCAGCAGCTCCTCCGCGCGACGGCAGCAAGCGCAGCAGGCCAGCCGCAGCAGCTCCTCCCTCCTTCGTTTCTGTCGTGCCCTTGTTCCAGCAGCAGCAGTAGCGGCTTAGCCACTGCAGCGCCACCTGCTCCTCAGCAGCAGGCCTAGCTCACAACTCCGGCCACCGCCTCCTCCTCTTCTCCTCTCAGACGAGATTCAACTTCCAAAAATTTTGATTTTTGGACTGTGATAAATATTGGGTACTGAATTTATTATTCTTGGAAATTGTTGAGTAATTAGCTAATTTTTAACAATTAATTAGTTAGTAGTTAAATTTTAGTATTTGTGTGGTTGGTTAATTATTTTGTTGATTTTATATATTGGTGGATTTAATTATTTTTAGAGATGATTTTAGTAGTTAATTAGTTAAATTGAGTAATTATCATTGATTAATTATAGGATTTTGAATTATTATTTGGTTGAATTTTATAGTTAATTGTTAGTTATATTGGGGATTTTGATTATTGATTATAAATATGTTGTTAGAATTTTGGTGGTTTATTGATTATTGGGTTAAAGGAGTTGGAATTAATGAATTTGGGCTAATTATAATTATTTTGGAGATGAATAAATTATTACAAAGGACTAATAGTTTTTCGCATAAAAGTTAAATAGTGGAATTATTGGTGTATTGTGATTTAAATTACTAGGTTTAAATCGACAATAAATAAGAACGAATTGTATTATTAAGAAAATTGCTATTGTCGGTGTTAATTTACAATTAGGAAGTATGAATATATTTTTAAAGATGTTAGAGTTAAGGATTAAGTTATTAGAAATGAATATATTCATGGGTTATTATGAATCAAATGAGGTAAAATAAAAATTAAATGATATTTAGAGAAATTATTTGATGATAAATAATAATTATTTTAAAATTTAAGTTTATATTACGTGAATTATATTGATGGTAAGTTATATTATATGGCGAGTTGATAGAAATGTAAATTTAAGGATGATATAAAAGGTTTATTATAAATTATTATTTCAACAATTGATTATTTGGATAATTAGTTATTATTGATCAGAGTGTGTGAGGAGTAGATATTAAATATATTGGATCATTATTTAGGAAGTTGAATTATATTTAAAATAAATGGGTAGTTATATTTTTGTGAAAATGCTGCTTTAATTATAATAGAAATTGAAATTTAAACAGATAAATAAAAATAAATAAATGTGTTAAATTAATTCTTTAAATCTCTTAATTAAGGGATTCAATGTCTAATATTATTTTTTCTTTATTGTATGTGTCTTCTAGATCGATTGAGTTATTATACTGCCCCTCCAAATCAGAATTCAAAATAGAATTGGAATATTCTACTATTACTGTGAGTAATAATAAATAGTGCATACCATCTGTATATACGCATTTCATTTTTATATCATATTCATTTACTATTTAAATATTATTAGTACTCATTTCCTCCACTGGCATTATACTACTATCTACCTTATAAACATAATATTCTAGTCCTACATTAATGTATAATTACAATATTTGATTACATCCATACATGCATATATTGTACTGATTAAATCGCTGAATATTGTATTGTGATAATGATGTGCTTTGTATTTGAATAAAAATTGAGATGACGTAGATCACTGTGAAACTGTTAGCCAGGTATAAAGGGATCGATCTTGAAAGGTAGGCCAAAGGCCGGTGGGTGAATTAGTGACACTACTGATTGTTATTAATATCTAGATGTGACTTATTTGAAGGTGCTGATGTATGACACGTGCTTGTGAAGTATGCTCATTTTATATATATTGTGAAAGCGTACTGTCCAAATGTGTGAGATTGCGTTATTTATTATTATTCATTGAGTTTAACGAAACTCATCCCCTCCTTCCTTTATAAACTAGAAGTATCGCTAGTTCATAAAGGCCCTGCTTCCTTTTTCGTAGAGATAGAGTATTTAATACTAGCTTTGAAAATATTAGTATATGAATTATCTGAGATGTTGGAATATTTTGAATATTTTAGTTTAGTTCCGCAGTTAGGACATTAGATTAATATTTGGATATGTAAAAATTATTATATACAGATAAATGACCTGTGGAGTATTTTCAAAAATTTAGAGAAATTATGACAAAAAGTTTGATCATATTATGACCAATGAATTTTATACTAATTGCATTGTAGTTTAATGAGTATAAGTCTGAGTTATAAATCAAATATGATATTGAAGTTGGACTAATAATATTACTGACTGGTTGTTGGACTATGTTATAATATGGACTTACTGTCTCCAAAGTCAAATATTATTAAAGATAGATTTTGAAATGATTCAGACTTACTACGGACCTCGGAAGCTTTAAACTTATCCAGATTTTAGTGCTGATTCGGCCCACGGTTTGGGTCATGACATGTTAGTTTAATTCTCTGTTTTTTTTTTTTTACTTTATAAAATGATATGTATATAGAAAGAAATGTATGTAAAAATAAGCGAATATAGAGCAAAAATAAAAGCAGAAAAGGACTGATATTAATTACATCTTATTATTTTGATAATTTATTTTTATCTTAGTATAGTTAGTTTTATGATGTTGAGTATGTATGTTATGAATTTTTTTCAATTTGTTTGTGTAGTTTTTATGTTTATGAATGAAATGTCAGTTTTTTATTTATTATTATTATTATTGTTGTTGTTATTGTAATTATTATTATTATTATTATTTTACTCTTTTATTTATTTATTTATTTATTTTCCTTCTAGGTAAGAAGTTAAAGATAAATCTAAACATTAAATTTAATAAATAGATTTAAAATAACAAAAACAACTAATAAGATAACATCTGATAAATTAAATTAATTAAAAAAGATGATATACTTTATATTTTTACCATTTAAATTTTAATTTTATTATCTAAATATTAAAAAATTATATATAATGATCATATTTTCAAATTAATATTTATTTACAATAATTATTTATATGTATATTTAATTTTAAAATTTTTATTAGATCTTTTAAGATATTTTTTTAAATTTAAAAATTAGTGCTTATTTAAAATAATTATCTATATTTATATTTGACTTTTTTTTCTTTAGTTTTAGATTCGACTATTTAATTTTTTTTCATCTATTTACAATATTTATATATATATATATTTTTATTATTATATTTATACTTATTTGCAAAAATTTTATATATATTTATATATAACTTAGTTACTCTATTTTTTATATAAATATTTAACTTATATATATATAAAAATTTTTTTAATATAATGTACGATAATAAAATAATAAAACAACCTGCATTAGCATTGGCTTTTAGCTAGTTAAGAGATAATTTGAAATAAACAGATCTCACAAATTTTATATAATTCATTTAAAAGTTTAAAATATTGTGTCGAAAATAAAAAAATAAAAATTTGAATTCAATGGAATTAACTATGTCTGAATTAAATTTTACTAAAATTGATAGAATTTGTATATAAATTTTACAAAATTGACTATCAAAATATTTATTAACAAAATTAACTTTCAATACAAACTCAACTATATTTACTTTTTTTTTTCCTTTTTATTTATATAGTTTGGAAAATTCCAAACTATACAACATTATATTTTTTAAATCTAAAAATGACGTTAGTTTACATTCTATTTTTTCATTTTATTTTTTTTGGAAAATTTCAAACCAATGATGATGTTTTTTTTTAAGTCTAGCAATACCTTTAGTTATTATTACTATAAAACTATGAAAATTGAGTATCAATAATTATTTTCAACTACAATTAAAAATAATAGTAACATTCTTAATATTTTTTAGTTTTCAAATTAATTACTTAAATCAATATAATTTTTTTATCAATTAAAAATAATTATTATGATGAATGTTACTACTTATATAATTAATTAATTAGTATAGAACATTAGTGTACTTAAATTTTATATGAAATTTATTTTTTATATGTTAATAAAAAAATGACAAGTTATTATATTGTATATAATAAATATTACTATGTTTGTTATTTATTTTTATTAAATTGTTATGTTAAGGGTATTATAAGAAATAAAGACAAATAAATTTTTATTTAAGAATTTATTTCAAACATAATTTTATAAAATTTAATTGAATTCCTTATTTTAAATTGTAGCATACTGTTAACCATGATTTTTAGCACTGGACTCTAGGAAATTTTATGGTTCCAATGGCGCAAGAATCGGCTCGATCGAACGTCAATTAGGTCTCAAACGGACCTCAGAAGCCCGAAAATCTTCAAATAAAAGGGCAAGGTAATTTTAGTAAGAACTAAAGCTATAATCCTTATAGAAATAGGAATCCAGAGCTAAAGAACACAGAAGTTTGACGAACAAAGTAGCAATGAAAATCTAAGAATTAACTTAGATCTAGCCGGAAAAAAAAGGGAAGAGTCTACCATCCAAGCTGAAGTTTGCTAGTATAAAATGAGGAGATACTACAGTCAAAAAGTCAACATTAGAGACTTTAAAGCGGGTGATCAAGTCTGGCGAAAAGCTGAAATAACTAGGGGCTCAGCAGGAGTAGGGAAGCTCAGACAAAATTGGGATGGACCTTATGAGATCACAAAAAAAATATGTCCTAGCACATATAAGCTCAGAAAGCCACATGGAATAAAGCTTCCCTGAATATGGAATGCAAATAACTTGAAAAGAATGCTACTCTATACATTTGTAACTTAGTTCTAGCAAAGAATGAATAAAAGAAAAGCCTCAAGTTTTTTCACTTAACATATACAGCTTAAGGACAAGGATGTATCAGGGGAGATAGGATGGGCATACTAATCTAGGGTGTAGACATGGCTTTATATGTTAAGTTTTTTCTGAGGTTTTTTATAAACAAAAACTCTCCATACTCATCACTGATATATGGACTTAAGCAGTGCTAATCGAACTTCAAAACAAGCTCCTTGACATGGACTTAAGTAGTCTCGATCGAGCTTTAAAACAAGCTTTTTCACATGGACTTAAGCAGTCTTGGCTGAACAAGCTCCTTAACATGGGCTTAAGCAGTCTTGACCGAACTTCAAATAAGGCAAACAATAAAAAACTTATCCTCCCAGCTTTATGGAAAACATTATAATTTGTCCGAACGTGCAAAAAGTAAAAATCTTCTCCCCCTATCTTGCAAAAACTTGTGGATAACCCGAGCTATGAGTCATGTTCCGTCTTGGTGACCTAATCCAACAAGACCATAGATAAACCTCAATCCACTGGGATGAGTTTGGCTTACTGTTAAGTGATACTCATTGCAGAAAGATGTTAAATGCTCACTCAGTGGAAGTTTCACTCTCGAACGTAGGTCCTTTATATAAAGAATAAGGGGCTCACTATCCAAAGCCTCATTCGTCCTCATGTATTCGAAGGGGGAGAGCTGGCTTATAGGTTGAAGATTGTCCATCCTCAAAGAGGTCGACACCCTTGGGCTTGGTAAAAATGCTATCACTATCATCGACTATAAGTGACACCTCTTTGTTAGTGGAGCTCATGATGGGAGAGCTAAAAAATGATGAACCAAGATTTAGTTTGAATAGTTACTTACCCAGGACGAAGGAAGAATTGCCAAGTGAGAGAAAATTTCTAGAGATAAACAATCTAGAGGCAAAGAAATTTTCAGAGAATGCAAAAAGAAGTAAAATTGATGTGTTCTATAGTTCAAGAACAGGGAAACCATGCAACCCAAGAGTCTTGAACAAAGCTTTGAGGCCCATAAACACATAAGAGGTACAGACCAAACGTCAATAGGCCAAATGATGAGGTATTAGTCGTGTGGTCTTAAGTCCAAACTGAACGTCAGTGGGCCGGACAGCGAGTTATTAGTCGTATGGTCTTAAGTCTTGACCGAACGTCAAATTCAATTTCCTAAATTAGTTACGCAAATAGCTCTGATCAAGTTACCAAAAGAGTTAATTCTTCACACTCAATTATATATATATAACCCTCCTCATAAATATGAATAAAATAATACATTTTAAGTATATATTTTTTTTGGACATAAATGAACAAAACTTGTGGGGAGACTTTTGATAGTAATATATATTTATTATATAAAATAAATCTAAAAGATATATCTTATCTAAATTAAGTAAAATATATCCCTAAAATCTTCAACTAAAAAAAGGATAATCCGGCGATTAGTAGTGGAGAGATTCTCTCCACTACTCCCCCTCTATTCTTCTATATAAAAGATTAAGTACTAGTAGTAAAGAACAACTTACAAACAAATTATCTACTTTCATTTCAAGAAATTCTCATTTACACAAATTAGAGAATATGAATAACTTTTTGTTATCAATAATTGACAAGACCAATTAATCATATATCATCATTTCTAATCTAATTTAAAAAAACTCAAATGACTTCAACCAATCAAACCAATTTGTAGCAATCTGGTTTCTCTCTTCTATTCACTATTTTATTATGCACTTTTTGCAATTCTTGACATAGAGATGGAGCTTCTTCACGGACTCCATATGCATCAAAACAGTCGAATTGTATTCCTAAACCACTTAATTAATCATTAATCCACTTGGCAACTTTTATCTCTAAAAAATTGTCGTCATAAGAATTTTGCGTTTTGAGTTTGAGGTTTTTAAGGTGACTATTCTAATTTAAATTTAATATACTATTTTATAGATAAACTATAGAGATAAAATGTTGCAATTTAAACAATTTAATATAAATAATATATTATACAATAATTAAAATAAATTATTTGCAAAGAAAAAAAAAGCTCAAAAAATTGTAAAAAAAGAAAAATTATAATGCTGAAATTAGCATTTTTATAAAAATACTCGTTATTCTGCATTTAGTTAGAAGGTGTTCACATATATATATATATATATATATATATATATATTAAATATTATTATGTTATTATTTGTAAAAAGGTTTTTTTTTTAATTTTTGAAAACAGTTAAAAATATTTTAATTAAAGTTTTGATTTTTAATAATACTTAATCCTTATTATTTAAGTGTTCAAAAATCAATTATTTGAGATTTAAAAATTTTTGAGTATTAAATTGTAAAAATTATGACTGTTATATATTAAATTAAAAAATTAGCCAATCAAAATATAAAAAATAAAAAAAAATTAAAATTTTATAAAAAAATAAAATACTGAACAAACAAAACGCTTTGAATTGAATTTATTTATTTTAAAGTTAAGAGGACAAAATTTCATTGAATTTATACTTGATTTTGATTAAAATAAAAGATAAAAACTTTAAATTTTTTTTAGAAATATAATATTATATAAATAAAACGTCTTGAAATGAATTTATTTTATTTTAAAATGGAAAGGGATAAGATTTTGATGAATTTATAGGCGATTTATTGTTATCAATTTTATTTAAATATCTTGATTTTGCAAATGGATGTCACGTTCGAACCTACCTAAATTTAAATTGAATCACATTGCAGACGCCAGTTAATGATAAGTCTTACGTAACTCAAATTCCATCTGCTCCCTTCCAGCCAACTCATACCTAAGTACTTTTTTAACCGTATTTTACCTTCGTTGAAATCAAACAAGTCATCTGTTGCAAATGGCAACTGCAGAGACAGAAGAAGAAAACGCATGGGAGGAAGTATTGAGGAAGATGTTACCAGCAGGTGCACCATTGCCCGATGAAGAGCAGCTCGATTACTCGATCGCAGTGGAGTATGAAGGCCCTCCAGTTCCATACGATGTCCCGCGTGTTGATCCACTCAACCTCGATTCTCTCTCCGTTCGCACTTCTTCTCTAGTCTCGGTCTCCGATGAGAAGGATCTTTCTGTTCCCGTGGTTGCTCCGATCAGTGCCAAAAAGATTTCCAAATTCAGTCGATTTAGGAATGGAGTAAATGCAAATAATTTAGTTAAAGAGTCGGGCAGTTCGAGACCGCCTATGGAAACAGGAGTAAATACTGGAAAGGAGGCAGAATCAGAAGACGAAACGACATCATTTGGGAGAGATGAGGGAAAGCGTGTGAATGTGGTGAAATTCAATACTCCGAGAGACTCCGAAACGGAGGATGACGATGGATATTCATCTACGCAGTCAACCGCTACAACTGATGCTGTAGGGCCCCCAAAAGGGTCTAGGAAGAGAGGAGTGTGCAGTAGGTGTGGGAAAAGAAATAGATTGAAAGAGAGAGAGGCATGTTTGGTATGCGATGCCAAGTATTGTAGCAATTGCTTGCTTAAGGCCATGGGATCAATGCCCGAAGGAAGGAAATGTGTTAGCTGCATTGGGCATCCAATAGATGAGTCTAAGAGGTCTGCTCTGGGCAAATGTTCCAGAGTCTTGTCCAAAGTATGCAGTCCATTGGAGGTTAGACAGATAATGAAAGCGGAGAAAGAATGTGCAGCTAATCAGTTGAGACCCGAGCAGTTGATTGTGAACGGAAGGCCACTTAGGCAAGAGGAATTGGCTGAGGTTTTAGGATGTCCAATCCCACCTCAGAATTTGAAGCCCGGAAAGTATTGGTATGACAAGGATTCAGGGCTATGGGGAAAGGTGAATTATTTTTTTACAAGAAAGGTATTTATCTGGTTCAGAGTTGTTTTTTTTTTTTAAATTATTTATCAATTTGCTCGTTGGATTTCAGGAGGGAGAGAAGCCTGACAGGATTATTAGTTCCAAACTTAATGTTGGGGGTAAGCTTCAGCTGGATGCCAGCCATGGAACCACAAAGGTTTACATCAATGGACGAGAAATCACCAATATTGAGCTCAGAGTACTGAAGGTATTAGGACTCCTTTGTCCATGCATTTCATTCTTATATTAACGGAATTTTTGCTGAGCGCACAATTGCACACTTTATTTTTATTTGGGAAAGGGAAATTGAATTTACTAGATCTTGCATCCAAGTAACTATACAGCACTATAATCTATGGCTGACTCCGACTAGTTAGGCTGAGCGCACAATTGCACACCTCAAATATTCACCAAAATTGAATTTAGTCATTTTTTTAAATAATGTTTTTAATGCTGCATCAAGACTTCTAAAATCTTCCCATTTTGCGGAAATTCTTTGCTTTAGTGCTTTCTTGGTAGAATCATACCTCAAAAGCTAGCCATTGAGGTTAGAAAGCCTAAGTTCATATAAACCTACATTAAAATCCCGTACTCCCAAATGTGGCATTCAAGACAAGTCCCATGCCTTCTCTTGCAACTAGGATTCTAACATCCAATCGACGTCCATGATGGTTGGATTTGTGCTAGGTGGCTGTGTGCTAGTTTTTTCCTTCTTTTTACTAGCCCTGGGCGAGCACTACAATACAGCATCGCCACCTAGCCTAGGTGATTTTCCTTCCTTGTATCATTCTTCATACTATTTAATCCCCAAGAGCTTGAGGGAATAATCAAGCAACGTGCTTCAGAGACTTCTTCTCTTCCTAATTTTCACACTTATAATAATCTATACAAATGATGCATGAGCATCCAAGACTAATTAAGAAGTTTTCTTTTAGTTTCCTTCTTTATTTAGGATTCTTAATTAAATTAAAGAATGTTAATTAATCAGGAAATAATTTCAGTTTTTCTTCTTTATTTAAGATTTAGCTAAATAGGAATTCTATTCAGTCTAGGAGTATTAGCTAGCTTGGAATGTTTTTAGTATAGAATTAGGATTTGTCCCAAGTAATATAAATAGGACAGCAGCAATTAGTTTTAGGTATTTTTTTTTATCTATGAATTCAGATTTTAATTTTAAGGGTTTCTTTGAAACCAATATGTTATTTTATTCCAACCAAAATCATCTTATTCTAGCCTAATTGTTGAGAATTAATTTGCCCTATATTCTTCCCTTGTGTCATATGGTATCAGAGCACAAAAAGATCCTGAATTGCTGCAGGATTTTTTTTTTCCTGTTTTATGTCAAACCATGTTTGGTAGAGGGAGGGATCGAAGTAGAGGTAATTAGTCCCAACAAACAGAGATGACTGAGATATGGTGAATGATAGAGGATTTGACCCAAGCTGTACAAGCCTTCCATCGTCAGGAACCCGTGGAAGCCCAAATGGAAATTCTGAAAGGCAACCACAAGAGGATCTTGAGATTGATGCAGTCAAGGATGTAAACCCTTTTCATGAAGCTAAACTTGCAAATCGAGCGACATGTAGTGGATTGGAAGAGTTGTCACTACACGCCCTTGATTGGATGGTGAAGGGATGAAGATTGAAGTAGCTGATCTTCATGGAGAGTTACATGCAACATATTATTTAGATTGGGGAATAACAACATTGATAGATGTTGATGACCCTAAGGAGAGTGAAAAGGAGATAGAAGTTTCATATTTTGATGATCAAAATAGTGATGGCAGCAACAAGGACCTTATGGAACCAATCTATGATGAGTATGATGATAAAGAAGAGCAAGAAATTGACTTAGTTTACACCCAAGGAGAAAATACTGCCATTCAGCAGGTTCTTATTACCCCTAAAACAGAAGAACAAAAAGATTGGAACATTGAAGGTGGAAAAACAAAGGAAGATTGTTATTCTTCACAAAAGTATTTGCTTGTGGATGTTGATAGCATGAAACTGCCAAAAGAAGATTGTTTGAGGCAAGTAGTCTGTGAAGTTGAAATACATCTTCAAGCAAGAAGGCTCGTGCAAACATGAAAAGTTCTTTTTGTTGAACCAGCTTTGCTTGCTCAGAAAAATGATGGCTTATTTGAATGGCTTGTGATGTTGGTTGCCTTGCAAAAGCCTTAAGCATGTGGTATTCTAAGGAAAAGTTTACACAAATTGATCCCATCCTGGTGGCTGAAATATCTAAGCTTTTCTAGTCGATGCTGAGACTAATTAAGAAGTTTTCTTTTAGTTTCTTTATTTAGGATTCTTCATTAAATTAAAGAATTTTAATTAATCAGGAAATAATTTCAGTTTTCCTTCTTTATTTAGGATTTAGCTAAATAGGAATATTATTCAGTCTAGGAGTATTTGCTGGTTAGGGATATTTTTCAGTATAGAATTACGATTTGTCCTAACTAATATAAATAGGACAGCAGCAATTAGTTTTGGGTATTGTTTTTTATTTATGAGTTCAGAAATTTAATTCTAAGGGTTTCTTTGAAACCAATATGTTATTTTGTTCCAACCAAAATCATCCTACTCTATCCTAATTGTTTAGAATTAATTGCCCTATATTTTTCCCCTGTGTCAACAATGCAAGTATTTATGTATAACTCTAGATATAACCCTAGAATATGAAGTATTATGCAAACCTATTATAGGAAGCTAATACGAACATGGAATTTCATAAAATAGGACGTAACTCTAGTGAACACTTCCCTTCAAGTTAGTGCATAGGTGTCATCTGTGCCCAACTTGCAAATTAAAGTGTGAAATGATTTGCTATTAAGACCCTTAGTCAACACATCAGCTAATTGTTTTTCTGAGGTAAGGTGAGAAATCTTCATTTTTAGTAGTATTCATTTTTACAACAGGAGCAAAAATCTCTTGATGGTCCCCTCAATATGTCTGAGTGAAGCCCTTTGCGATCCATCTAGCTTTGTGCCTCTCAATTGAACCATTGCCTTGTGTTTTATCGTAAACGCCCATTTGCATCCAATTGATTTCTTGCCTAATGGAGTAACAATTTTCCATGTCTCATTTTTTGTCTAAACGTTCATCTCTTCAACCATTGCTTCTTTCCATTTTGGATCACAAGATGCTTTGTGCCTACTCTGTGGAATAGAAACTGAAGCAACAAACAATAGAAAGCTCTACAGGAAGGAGACAGAGCTGTAGAAAACAAAGTTAGAAATAGGATGTCTAGAACAAGCTCTAACTCTTTTTCTGATAGCAATAAGAACATCAGAATCATTAGTAATAGAAGTAGAATTTTAAAATCATCAGAAGTTAAAGGAGATTCACCATACTGACAATGTACTTTCTAGAGGGAGGATGATAACACCTTTACCTCTTTTGAGTAGTAAGCTACCCAACAAACACACATTTAAAGGCTCTACATTTTAGCTTACCTACATTATCATGCATAAAATAAACACAAAAGACTATTCATGTGAGGCCCAGGCTAAGGACTGTACCTGAGGAGGACTGCCAGCCTTGTGTGACCTGTCCAGTGTAGGTTCTGGCAAGAGAGCTGGCTGAAAAGACTGTTCATTTGATGGCGTGTATACTAAGCAGCTAGACAGTTGGGTGGTGTGTGAAGGTGAGAGGGTTTCAGCAACGCGCTTTTAGCTGGGTGATGTCATCAATGCACCTCTACAGATCCAACGACTTCAGTTTGCACCGATACTCTGTTTTTCAAAACATAAAAGAGGAACAGTGATGCTTTGTTTTTTGAGAACTGAAAACAGAAGGAAAAAATTGAAATAGGGAAAGCAGGCCTGATTTGGCTTTGATACCATGTTGTGTTAGTGTTTTGAGAGAAAAAACTTTATGCTTATTTCACACTTATATAATCTGTAAAAAGCAGTATTTATATACAAGCATAAACCTTGATAGGAAGTATTATACAGATCTAGTAGGAAGCTAATGCAAATATGTAATATCATAGAATGAAGTATCACTAGTCACTACTGAAATTTCTCTGTTGAACTGGTATTCTGTGCTAAAAAATTAATTGATTTCACTGTTAATATAAAGCTAAATATTCCCCTTCAAAGCCTCTTCTTTTTGTGTTTTGTTTTTTCTAATCTTTCTTTTATATCTTTTGAATATATATTTTGTTAGAATCTTATAATTATTGGGGTAGATTGTGCATATATTAGAAAGATACTATGAGATCTTTAGGAGATATTATGATAGAATCTTGTAATTATTGGGGTAGATTGTGCATATATTAGAAGGATATTAGGAGATCTT